>JAODKE010000020.1:8409343-8421870 GCA_026779605.1 Mormyrus hasselquistii
ATGTACTCCACCCTCACTCAGACATGTACACAATCCTCACTCAGACATGTACTCCACCCTCACTCAGACATGTACACCATCCTCACTCAGACATGTACTCCACCCTCACTCAGACATGTACACCACCCTCACTCAGACATGTACTCCACCCTCACTCAGAAATGTACACAATCCTCACTCAGACATGTACTCCACCCTCACTCAGACATGTACTCCACCCTCACTCAGACATGTACACCACCCTCATACATTTAGATGGCATTTTGTCTCTTCACCCACACAACCTATTCAGAAACTTTAGAGGCAATAGGCAAACTTTTTACTATGCAGTAGAAGTCAATAAGGCACAAGAAAAAAGATTTTAATCGCAAAATATATTGATGTTCCTTAGACATGTATGTTTTTAAAGTCAATATCTGAAAGGTCAATGTGTGATATCATGGACCTTTTGTTAATTTTACATAAGAAATTGTTTTCCTTTTTTTTGTTTCCTTTGTTGTCACACCTTGAGCCGCTCAGGGACAGTCATGGGACTCTTTTAAAGCTGTCACCATTTTCTTGGTAGCATCTTTCCCCAACAGTCTTACCCAGCTTGTCTTTGGAAGGACAGCATGCTGTAAATAGACTGTGGGTATCGTCTACATCTTACTCACTTCAATGTGCTCCAAGGCATCTTTTATATAAATTGTTATACCTAATTCTGCATCTGATATCACTGCATTACCTAATTATGGGGCATATTTTATTTTTAAGTCAACTAAAACTACAACAGAAAAACAACACTTACGTTCAAATAAAATATCAAAAAGAGACAATCAACATTAACTGAGAGTCTGTCAACATGGCAGAATTTGGGAGAGAAATGTTTCCATAAGGAGATTTTTATGGACCTTCTTGAACCCATTGTTACGTCTCATTAACTTTTTAGTGGCAGAATGCTATTAAATACCATTGTTTATACATCCAGGAGTTAATGATACTTTGCAAACTCCTAAATATAGCAGAATATAGCTAAGATGAGCTAAATGTGACGTATCTGTCTATCAAAAAAAAGCAGTTTGGGCTGAATAAATGTTCAAATGCTTAAAAAGGTAAGAATTCTAACACCGTGTTTAACAGGACCATCTTGTGTACCACCAGGAGATGGAGCGGCAGGCTTGAGGTCGGCTGTCCACAGTGTGGAAGAGCTGACATCCTTCTACGCTGAATGACACAAGGGATGATGGGAAAAATCAGGCACAGGCATATGTAACGGACGGCACTAATAGCAGCCTTGACCATGAGGGAGTAAAGACACTGAGCTGTGTGGTACTATGGCTGAACTATTAGCTGGAACACAGAACAGAAATGTCAAAGTTCCACTAGGCTAAAGGTAGATAGTTCAGGCCCAGAAACTAAAAATCCAGACTGGCATTTTGGTTTAACCAATCAGTTGAGTATAATGAGTCGCAGTCATGGAGTACTCAACTAGGTAGCTGAAACAAAAAACTTGGTTAGGATTTTTACTTTCTGGACCTTTGCACTTCACAAATAATGGCTTCAACCCCTCCTGGTGAGCAGCGTACAGATGGTGGCATGGCCCACACCAGGCTGCTGCCAGAATGACTGAGGCTGTTCATGTGAGGAATGCAAGGGCTCTGAAGGCAGGATCAGGATAAGAGAGAATGAGCAAAGAGAGGGAAGTCGAGGTGCATGGTGCCACTGGGTGCCGCCCAAGCTTACCAGAACTCCTCATTACTGTACCTTGTACTTCTGCTCTTTGAAGTGCTATGAGGTACCTCATTGCATGAAACAGGCATCATTAATCCACATCTTAATTAAGCCGTTTGTGTGCTACTGTCAGAAAGTTCTACTTTCTTACTGAAAGACTGGAATCCTTCAGAGATTTCGGAGATTTCAAAGGGGTTGCGGGATTCTCATCATGGCATTAAAGGTCTAATCTGTACTTTGAAGGGTTCTTTATGTATGCATATAGGCAATGCTAAGAGATATTGTTAGGCTTGTTTTTCAACAGAAGATTTTATGGAATTTATTAGTGAGTGATGATTAAAGACCACCAGACCCTTGTTTTTGTTTTTATTAGATTTTTTTTAATGGGGGGCCTGTAGCCAGGGTGTCCTAACTGTGATTAAAGCAAGGCTTCCCCCTTGGACCACATGAATGCACATCGTGGGATTTAGAAACCTCTTCAGGTTTTGAAGGAGTTTCAATTAAAACTGAGAGCTATGAAAAAGAGCAGAGAGGAAAGTCCTCATGGTTGTCATCCTACTTTTCCTCCTGCTGTCTGATTGAACTATCCCCTCGTGCCAAGACGCTCAAGACGCTGGCGCTTCCCACAAACAGGAAGCAGTCCCGAGGATGAAGTCTGCCGCTCCTGCTGGCCCCCGAGCTCTTACCCGGCAACGCGATAGACACCTCGCAAAAGTCTCCCCGCTGTGCCAACAAGTCTCCTTTTCAGTTCAATTAATGAGCCATAAATAACCCAATGAAGGTGTCAACAAAGAGCGCAATTTATCATTGCTTTCGCGAACGAGCCACATGTGAGAGGAATGCTCATTCGGAGGCTGCCGCTCTTGCAGATGGAAGCTGGGGGTGGGGGGGTGGAGGGTTATTCCTGGCTGGCCACTCCAACCTGAAATTCATCATGGGCAGGAACCCTCACAGGTGCAACGGCGTGACAAATAAGCTGGGAATAGTGGGCTCACATCTTTGTTAGTGAGGCAGAGATAGAGAGGCAATAAATTTGGTTAAGAGCAAGAGACAGCCCACCCCCCACCCCCCCAGCTCCCCAGGGGGGCCCCAAGAAACCTGAGGCTGTGCCGCTTTTTCACTCGCAGTCAGGCAGCACTCGCCAGGTTGCTCATCATACAGGCAGGTCTCTCTTTCCCAGTTCTCGCTTAAAACAAGGGCTGTGAAACAATGGAGCAGACCGCTGGACCAGGACAGTGTGGTTCTGATGCTCAGAAAGCCATGGTCAACTGAAAACAGACCCTTGATAAAAAAATAGACCTTCCACCACTCTCACTTACAAAATGGACTGCTTTTTTCATAAGATCCAGTACCAGAGATACTGTATGTTGTGTAATTCTTCGGCGCGAGAGCAAAAACTATTTAATAATATATGATGAGTTCGGCTCGAATCATATATTAAAAGTGATGACGTAAGTACAAACGCCGTGCGGCTTCGATTTCACCCTTCAAATCAAACGCTCAGACTTGAAAGCTATGCTAATCAGCCAGCAGTATTTTCACTGTGACATCACTTTCTGAGACGATACAAGCAGCAGCATACCAAAAAGAATTTTTTCGAAGCCAAGCTCGCAGGGGCCATGAATTTAGTTAATCCAATTAATGGCTTGAATTAACCTGCTCCTTTTGGGAAGGAGTGTCTTGGTAAATAATTCACAAGCAACTGTCAAGAAACGAAGAGTTCCACGTAGGCTCAAATAAACACCGGTGCACCAGGTCAATGTGTACTTCCCTCATGTCATACTCAGAAGCCCCTTCACCCTAGAGCCTGTCCTATTTTAAACCAAACGGTGACTTTCATCATCGACCTGACTAAATAAATCAAAGGACAGGGTTCTATGAAGACAAGCTAACACCATCAGGCTCCAGGGCACCATCAATTTAGCTGTGGGCTGTTAGATACCAGAGCCAAGGGATCTCCAGCAGAAAGACATCAACAACTTCTGCTAAACAGCTGTAACACATGTGTAAGAAGGTGCAACGTCACGGGCTGAGGAACGAGGAACACACATCGGGCTCGCGGATATTAGGAATTCATGCCAAACAGCTGAGGAACATGTACCAGGTAGCAGAAGTGTAGGCGTGGGACATATGGTCATCAAACTATCAAACAACAGGGTTAGAGCATCAAGTAACAGAGGAATACCAAGCTAGTCTATTACTGTTGCCAAACACCAGGCCCCTCAGTTGAGTGATCACGCACCTCAAAATTTGGTGAACATGTTGAAAAGTTTAAGTGGTAGCCTCTCAGGCCACTTACCACTGTCTCTGGGTTCTACCGGCATAAATCTGGCCAGATGAACCTAGTCCTTAGAAGACACGAATGCTATTGGCACTATCAGCATGATCAGTTCATTACGGCTGGATCATCAGAAGAAGATGAAGATGTGATTGGATAAGCTTGCACTAAAATTTAACTTGAGATAAAGGGATCTTTACGTTTCACAGGAGCTTCGTTGAAAGATCAACCCGAAACCTGGCCCAACAAGACCTTTATAGTTATTAATGTCAGCTAATGTTACAGAGATAAAAGAGGTAAGCTATACATTTGGCTACATGTTTTTTGTAAGTATGAAACAGATCTTGAAAGTATTAAAACTGAACTTTATCTGGCCTCAAGTGGGCTATGCTAAGTAGAAAAAAAATCACTGATAAACTTCAGCATCTAAATTCAGCAGTTGGCCAGGGCACACAGACAGCCTCTTTTCTCCTCGCAGAAAAAAAACACAAAAACGGTCGGCCAGTAGGTGCAGCCTGCTGTGAGATTCGGCGCCAAGCAGAGAATGACAAATTCATGGAACATAACGTTAGTCTCTGTACACCCCGGGAAAGATCTGGGAGAGCATTAAGATATGGTGGAGTTCTTAATGAGGTCTTTGGCTGCTTCCGATCCCCTGTTCAGAGGAACATGCTGGGGGGGCCAGGACTCCATGCGGAAGTGTGTCGAAGAGCAGGACTCCCCCCTCTGTGAGATGAGATGGAGAGCAAACACAGTCCTCTGTCATCTATCTGTCTGAGAGAGGTCCCCCCGCCCCCCCAACATAAGAAATACCAAACCTCAGTTATTTCTCAACCATTGCACAAAGTGGAAAATGAGTTTAATGCTTTATATAGACTGTACTGGGCAGGAGTCACCCCTTAAATCACAGGTGTGTTCTGCCCAATACAAATGTTATGTCAGGCTGACAATGTGTAAAGCCATCTGATCATTTTTAAACTCCAGCCTGCAATTTGACAAACAGGTCAGTATCTGAGAGTAGCTGCAGGAATTAGGGACAAACAGATGAAAAGGCTTAATGCATTGCAAGGGATGGCAATGTGGCATGTCTGGGTGTACCATGATACACTGGATTCTCATTGGAAGGCTTCCACAAACACTCTCCATTCTGAGGAACTCAATTGTTACAGAAAAAATAATAAATGAACACCAACGGGCCAGTCAGACGGGCACAATTATTCAAAACCTTTAGTACAGCGAAACTGGTTAATCTCTAAATCCTGTCCTAATACTGGATACATCAGCACAGTACATCTCATACAATGCAGATTAATGCTTCTGCTGTACTATTTAATGCAGTAGTTTCAGCATCATAGTTTTAAACTAAAATAAATGTAAATGAACTGTTTAAAGGTTAATATAAACATGTGATTAGTGAAGCAATTAGGAATCAGTGTCCTCTAGAAATATTACTATACATGCCGCATGAATATGTGTAATGAGAACTGCTTGTAATTACAATTACTATTTTAATGGCGTATACAGTAAAACGTCTTCACGTCTCAATGTATTTTTAACCTTTTGTTTCAGTCAGCATTAACAACACTATATTTCATTTGCAGATTTGCTAAGAAGTGATGGACGACTTAACAAGATATAAATTATATAACAGCAGGTAAAGCCCAAAACACTCATTAGTTTTTGATGTTTTTTATACCTCCCTGAGCATGGCTAATTGATGCTTTCCTCTATGCCTCTGTCATCAGTAACTGAAATGGAAGTGGCAGCTTCAGTACAGCTTTCCGACAGCACAGAGCCATGAAGAACGCCTACATCACAGAGCTATGAAGAATATCTGCATCAAAGACGAACAGAGAACACCTATATCACAGAGCTACAAAGAACATCTGCATCAAAGACTAACAGAGAACACCAATATCACAGAGCCAGGAAGAATATCTACATCAAACAGTGACTGAAAACACCTACATCACAGAGCTATGAAGAACACCTTAATCACAGAGCCACGAAGAACAACTTAATCATAGAGCTATGAAGTATATCTACATCAAAGAATAACAGGGAACACCTACATCAAAGAGCCATAAAGAATGCCTATATCACAGAGCTATGAAGAATATCTACATCAAAGAATAACAGGGAACACCTACATCACAGAGCCATGAAGAACATCTACAAAGAACACGTACATCATAGAACTACAATGAATATCTACACCAAAGAGTGATGGAGAACACCTACTTCACAGAGCCATGAAGAATATCAACCTCAAAGACCTCAGGGAGCACCTACACTACAGGTCGGTGGAGAACACCTACTTCACAGAGCCATGAAGAATACTTACACTATGGAATACCTAAAACACATGGGTATAAGGGTATTCATCAGTTACGAACAGCATCTACACCTCAGAAGCTAGGAAAACATTAACATCACAGAATCACAAACAATATTTACACTACACAACTATAAATACAATGCATGATCACAGTGAGCTAAGGACTAAGGTAGGCCAATTAGCAGTGAATAGTGTCTGATACAGTATTCAATATTACACCTTCATACTGCCACAGCAAAGTTAACAACTAGGCTTGACAGCAAAAGATACTTGCAAGGAGTGGATTCAGATGGAGATGTAACAAATGTTACATTTAATATGATATTTAACAATGAATGAAGAACCTCAAGCTTGATGGACGCCTAACACAGTAACTCAGAACTGGACACAGGAGAAAATAGCAATATATTGTTACTATAATAAATACAAATAAATGTTACTAATGACAAACTACAAGGAACATTATTACAAAATAACAACCATATTATACATACCATATTAAACAATATTATCATTTTCAATGAGCAATTCTGTAAAAACAACACTGTGAAGAAGCAAATTAAGGTATGAAACAATAATTCAGAATAGTTATAAAATATTCTATAAACTTGATTAACCCTTACACCTTATTCTGTTCGGTATAAATATCAAATTAACTGTACAATATTAAATATTACAAATTAACACCATACGACCAGCTTCCACCCCATCCCAATGCAAATTCCCCTTGTCGTGTGTGTCTCAAAAATGCAAGGCTCCCATAGTTCACAATTACAGGGGGCATTTCAGTTGCAGAAAGTAAAAATTCAGACCAAGATCTTGTTTCAACCAAACAGTTGAGTACAGTAAAAACAGTCACAATCACAGAGTAGTGAACTTGTTGGTTGAAACAAAATCTTGGTCTGGATTTGTACTTTCTGGATCGTAAATGTCCCCCTCTGTTCACAATACGATCATCATCTCCAGGTGGGGGCCAGTGCTGAGAGCTGCAGATTCCATATTGTGCTGCCTTTTCTCTCTACAATGTACCTTCCAAAGGACTCACTCACTGTGCACCAGGGGTTTGCCTGCAATCAATCTGCCCCTTTGCTGTCTGAGGCTTCGTTTTATTACGGTGTTTTCACCATCAAGATGGTTTTTTGTCATTTGTTTGCCATGAAATAATGAACAAAACAATTTGTGTACATCGCTCATGCATTTTGCACTAATTCAGGCAACAATCAAACAAAATGTCATATAGATCATGAAAATGACTTTCAGAAATCTATTGTGAGCCTATCTAAAGGGCGAGTTCCATAGATCAAACTTCAATGAGGTTTCATTTCTACAGTTGACTTACATTTAAATTTGCTGTCGACTTGATAGCTGAGTGATATTTTTACATCTGATAAGCACAGCTTCACGCTCCACAAAAACCAAGCATCGCATCAGGTGCAGCAGCCCATGTGTGTATGAAAAAAGGAAAGACTCTTTGTTTCATGCAGCACATCATTTTCAATAGACCCCTAACCCAAATCTCTGTAGTGGAGGTTACCCCCCTTTAGCAAGAGCAAGACCAAAAGACTTTGGAACATTACTTCCTTCTAGAACTTAGAACTGGGGTTTTCATCCTGGGATCAGTGTCCTCTGGGGATCTATAGAGCAGGTGCAGGAAGTCCGCAGATACCTTTTGTAAACTGACGAAATACTGGTATTATCATCTTATTCACACAATGCATAAGTTAAAAATATTCAAGAGGAAAGAAAAGTATTACCACCCCCCCTCCTCTCCAGTCCTAGTTCCTTAGCTCCTGTAGCTTAGCTACAATATGGAGTTCAGCGTAGCTCCAGTAGGGGGCCCCTGGTTCAAAGCAGGTCAACAACCCCTAGCTTAGGGCAGCCCCCAAGAAATATCATCATACCATTCTCATAGCTGAGTATGATATTGAACTGGCAGGCTAGAGTGTGTTGACCATAACCCATTCTACAGTACATAAAAGGGATCTCACAGACGCACATTGTCTGTGTTTACACAAAAAACAACACAATTAGGTGAAAAACTGAACACTAATCAAAGAAATCTATTAACTAACAACAGGCACTTTCACACCACAGGAACAACTTCCTAGAACCAGAACCTCTTTTTCAGAACCAGGAACTTTTGTTGTAACAGCAAGCAGATTTGGAATTATTTCTGTACTTCAATTACATTTTGTGCATAAATCAATATTTTTTTGTTTCTGTCTCGACATTTCCATGTAGGGAA
Source organism: Mormyrus hasselquistii (assembly GCA_026779605.1). Taxonomy (NCBI): domain Eukaryota; kingdom Metazoa; phylum Chordata; class Actinopteri; order Osteoglossiformes; family Mormyridae; genus Mormyrus; species Mormyrus hasselquistii. Next base: position 8,417,915 of record JAODKE010000020.1, read on the forward strand.
ACTTAATAAGCAATGTCTAATATCGCTGGTGCTGGCAGTGAAACTTAGCTGTGTCCAATTTTGATCACAACTGATGCCACCAGCAGCCGAACAACTTATTTATCCTCCATAATTTTGGCGTGGCGGTGATTTTCTGCATGAAATCATGTGTAAGTTTAACCTACGGGCTTTTTGCGTCCCCTATGCTTATTTAGTATAAAGATCCCAGTTTCTGCTGTGCGGTGTGAAAGTGACACATGAAAGCAGCCAGTAGCTACAAAAGTCCTAGGTCAAGATGGCCCAGGAACTTGTAAACTGGGACCAAGTTCCAGAACTTTGGAGTGAGAGCGCCTTATAACTAAGACGGCACAATTAAATGAACCTAACTGAGAGAGAAGGTCCAGAGTTCTGAAATCTGTGCATCTTCTCTTGCTCCTCCATCTCTGATGTTATTTCCCCCTCATGTTCACATGGGTCTCATAAAGGTCTTCCATCTCTATCACAATTCAAAAACATGCTGTCCAGATAAACCAATGACTCCAAGTGCCCCCCGAGCATTTGAGTCTGATGAATAGTCGCCCTGCCGTATGGCCCTACGGTTTTTGGAACGCGTTTCAGATCAGCCAGGTCAGTTGTTCAGTCACTGAACATGGGTGAGTATGTTTTTAGCATCTGTGAATGCAGACTTTCACAAAGAGTGTCGTTTGAAGAGAAAATATAATTACAGCATGAACACAGACCTCTCCGTCTGAAGCCACTCCTTGCGTTTATGCCCTGGTTCTTTGAACTCCTGTACGACGCATCATTTATTCTGAGCCATAACACACGGTGTGTAACAATTGCCGGCGCTGTACTTATAATGTAAAACATCTCAGCTGATATCAAGACAAAAGTACCAACCTTGTACTTTGCCCTTCATTTACAACAATTTCCCAGGTGATTTCACACAGTCTCTTTAGTCTCTCCCCTCGCATCTATTAGGCCTGTGTTACAGAGTTCGGTAAGCCGCTCCCCAGATATTACGGACCGCCCCTACAGTGAGGAGAACCCCAGTGATGACATTCATTTTCCCGCAAAGACATCTGGCGAACTGTCCACTCTGAGAATCAATATTTCATCTGGGGAAATAAATAGCTGTTGTTTCTCTTTCATCTTCAGGGAAGCATATAAGAATTGTGACACTAAGGATGCATTAATCAAAGCTGCCTGGCGGATGAAGAAAAAAAAAGCCAACTGCCCCCCTTACTTCTGATATTCAGTGTGACCCATTCCATCTAGTGTCATAGATGAAAGCGACGAATTGGATATCTAAGAAAAGATTTAGATCCCAAGTGTGCATCGCGAATAACATGGTCTAACATGCACGGGTGTCATATGCTTGTTCTTTTGACCTTCCCTCATCTGACAGTAAAGAACTATTTTCCCATTTATTCTCAGCCCTTGTCTTTGCAATTACCGCATTCCAATCTCCCCCGTCCCTGTAGTCAGCCACAATACCCAGAAGGTTTGGCACTCTCTCTTCTGGCACCACAATTATCATACCTTCTTTTTTAAAAAACCCAAAGTTTGGTTTGGGAGAATATTAGGAAATGTCAAACTCAAGGTATATTTCACTGGACCAAAGGTGAATCTGTGCTGCATGGAAACAATCTTTGTTCCAGCTGTTGCATAATTCATGAACGGTCCAATCCCCTGGTGGCCTGTAACGTTATGGTGTGGAAAACAGAGCACAGGCATTCATTGGTCAAATCCAGACACTAATATCGTATTCAAAATGACAGCCATATGTTTGTTATTATGGAAATTGTTGTGCTGTAAATGTTCGAACTGCAATTATTATTCAGGAACAAATAATAAACTAGCTTGTTTATTTGTTTATGTGACACTGAATAAATACAATTACAATTTTTTCTAAAATGTTGTAGCAAATCATTGAGCACCATTAAACTGATATTTTGTGTGATTTCATGCCTTTAAATGCACACCAGCAAATTTCAACTTTCAGAATACTCAATAATCAACAACAGAACCAACACATCTACTGGGAAAATGAAACAAAAACTCACATACCCAGGCTTTCTATAGTCTTAAAGTAAAACTTCAGTGAAAAACGTTCCTTAAAATGGAACCTTCACCCTCAATATACTAACCTGCACGCTCAGAATACTAACCTGTATACTAACCTGCACGCTCAGAATACTAACCTGTATACTAACCTGCATCCACAATGTACTCTATTCCTTCTGACGAACTACCTGCTTAAAGTGGAAATATAAATTATGCAGAGATGTCCTGCCAGAGATACGTCAGCCAGATTTGTAGTTAATAAATGTATATGTTGACTAAAGCAGGGTTCCACCCATACCCCAGCTGGCACTGTCGATCCTGACCTAACCCCTGAAACCCTTCAGGTTAAGTCTATGACACTGGACTGCATAAATGCATAAGAACCAGCAGCCTTCACAGGAAACAAGTTCAGCATTTTAGCACATAGAGGAGTCTAATGAAGTGAAGGGCTTTCAGTTAAAGAATCCCTTAACCACATCCCCTACTGTACATTTCCTGCTTTTCTCTCCTTCCATCCCTGAATGTCACCCCCCTCTCTGTAGCTGCATGTCTAGTCACAAAAGTCTTCTATTAAACATCCACTTGCTATAATTAGCTATTTTCCAAGGCCAACACAACTGTGGAATGTCTCATTTTGAAAGTAAGTCAGTGTTAGTGATGTCATTTTCTTCAAATCCAAACCAGCCAGTTTTGGGAAGCACACTTATGAAAGGAAATATTCAAGGGGAAAAATATGAAGGAAACACACATGAATGTCCAACATCTGCTTTAAACTTGCTTAACTACTTGCTGTTTATGCAGACTTGGGGTGACCCAAACAAAGTGTTTCGGTCCCTATAGAAACAAAACACGAGAACTGTTGACGCCAGTCTATGGTTTTCTGGGATAAGTAGATACCTGCTGTCTTTTAAGCGGCACTTTTTAGGCTCTTCGCATTTTCTTAAGTCCTGTATTCTGTTTCTCACCATAACCTTTAATGAAAATGGCCAGAAGGAGGACAGATTTGATGTGACAGACATTTCAGCAGATGGATACACGTCCAAAATGACAATTTAACTGAAAATGCCGGATGCAAAAAAACAGAAAACAGAATCCTTTAAAAGGTTGTTTTGTTTCAAAGTCAGTGTGAGCAGATGGCAGGATGTAATCTCAGCGTCTTTGTTTCCTGGGTGAAACAACGCTACTTCCTTCCCTCTGAGGGATCGTTAAGCTTCCCCACTGACCCCTACCCAGCCCCCATGGCACCAAGCTCAGCTGGGAACACCTGAAGCTCTTAAAAAATAAAAAAAATACTTCTGAGGTTTTGAGTAAAGCAAACGATTTGGCATTACAGCCTTTTCACATGGATGCCACGTCATAAATCAATCACATCTCAACTCCCAAACCTATCTGCTTTATACATTTATTAATTTTGCTTTATCCCCATGGCTCTGAAAAGGAAGAATTACAATACTGCAGGTAAACCCAGGAACTATGGAATGCTTTTCTAACTAAACCTTCTGGGATATAATTAGCAAAAATTAAGTTTCTGCCTGACTGTCTATAGTATGATGTTTAAAGAACACCTTAACTTGGTCATTTTCAGGGTACGGTCAACATTTCTCAAAGTGTTGCCAGGCACAACTGAATGTAAAACTACAAAATACCTATGAAACAGTGGTCATTATACCAAGGAGCACTTTTATTTACACTGGTCTTTTTTATTTTCAACGGTGCTATCATATCAAGGGTGTAACGAAGCGTGGATGCTAAAAAATCCGTAATGTTATCAAGTTCGGCAGGATTCGACATTACTTCCGTCGAATGCGGTAGCTCAGAGAAATTATCGATAAATCAATCACTCGCTGTATTTGACGTGATTGTACGTTTGGCATAGAATCGAGTCGGGGGGCTGATACTTTGAGCAAGGA
>JAODKE010000020.1:8429386-8444147 GCA_026779605.1 Mormyrus hasselquistii
TAGTGTGAGGAAGAAAAGGGCAGCGAAGGAAAGAGGCGGGGGGGGGGGGGGGGGGGGGGGGGGGGGGGGGGGGCAGCTTCGCATCAGGCAGAAAACAGTCAACATCAGCACTTCATGTTCAGATATTCTTTGCAAAACCGGCTGCTTTGTGCTTGTGTTACAGCAATAGCGTGTGTCTCCTGTCCCGTTCCAGGGCTACGGCCCCGGTTTGAGCGGCGCCCAGGCGGCTTCTCTGGGGGCCTGTGGGGGAATGGACATCACATGGTGGCAGAGACACACAGCTGCCAGAGAGACAGAGCAGCTGGGAGATAAGGCCGGCGAGGGGCCCCGGCTGGCCTGGCTCACACATCGCCTATCGAGCTCTGATATGCCGCCCTAGCACCCGGCAAAAGCACCTGCGAAACAGCCGAGCGACGGCGACACTGGAAGGGGCGACACTGGAAGGGGCAGAAAGGCGACACTGGAAGGGGCGACACTGGAAGGGGCAGAAAGGCGACACTGGAAGGGGCGACACTGGAAGGGGCAGAAAGGCGACACTGCAGGCAGGGAGTGAGGTTTCACATGTTGGAATCACACGTTTAGGCATACAGGGTTGCCATAGTGACCCCAGAATGCTCCCTAGCACCTGATCAGATCCTACTATAACACATTAGCATTAACAATAGCTCAGATTGTTTCCTGCAACTTACCGTTCTCCAATTCTGATACATTCTGAATGTAACACAGGAAGCCTGCTGTGGGTTGATTCCCAAATATAGCAACAAGGGTATTGATAACACTGATTAATATGCAAGCCACTTTTTTTTGGGAAGGCTCACAATTTAGTACAGATGCTTACTGCCGTATTTCAGCTTTATGATGGGTATCATAAATAAGGGAGGCGTGGATGGTGCTGTTGTGGGGGGGATTCCTATTCCATTCTCTTTTTCACTTTCAGTACATTATTTAATTAATTACATGACATATTCAACCACTTTATTATAAAATAGGCTTTGTGTTAATGCTGTAATGCGATTTTTTTTTATCTACTATGCTTGTCCATTAATGTGTCAATGCATGTTCTGACCATCCATGTTCTCTGCCTGCCCACATGTGTGGATGGTCACAATCTGAGCTGGAGTCCTGGTTCTGTCCCATGGAGGGGTGATTTCGTGGATGACATCGTGGCTGCTGTCTTCAGTTTGCCACCCTACACATAATGGCGGTGAGAAGCCACTCATTGATGGACTTTGGCTTGACCTTAATCACAGCTTACACCTGGGGGGGGCAGCCAACTGACCTTAGACCCCCAGAAGTTTATTCCCCCCCTTACTTAGGAGTTTTTGGTTCCTCCAATCCGTTGTCATCTGGCTTTCTTTACTTAATTTCTTTGTCTTTCCTTTTCCCTGATCTGTTTTATTCTCTTTTAATGATAATGTCATCACAACACACACATGTAAAGCGCCTTGGGACGACTCTGTTGTGAAAGGCACTATATAAAGACGTATTGACCTGAAACGAATGAATGATTTTGCCCAATTGTAGGCCAATGTAAGTGTTCTGAGCGTGGTTAAGGTCGGCTACGCTACGATGTTTGTTAGGTTAGGCGTCATGTATTAAAATGCATTTTTCCTATGATATTTTTGCCTTGCGGTAGGTTTATCAGAATGTAACCCCATCGCGACCCGTGGAACATCTGTAAACTCAGGACTCAGATGATTATTAAAGAATGTTCTCTGTAACAGGCATCAATGTAAGGTCTCATCCTGCCAATGATTCAGAATCCAGGGACAGTGAATTCAGATGAAGACACCATTTAGCACGGGATCACTGTCGCTCCTCACACAATCAAACCATACACACAGAGAACAAAAAAAGGCTGATCTTTTACAGTCAGATACATAATGCGAGACAGAAGGTTATTTTGTAATATAATTCAGTACAGCACTCTTCAGTACTGAGTGCGTGCAATATTTACGGCAAAATGTGAAGTGTCTCACATCAAGGCAGTGTTACATTTCAGCGAAGCGCAATGAGAGCAGCGCATCCAGCAGCTGTAATATCCATGAAGAGAAGGACATCATTTGCCACTGAGCCAAAACACTAATTGCAAAGCCCACACATGAGCAAACTACACAGAGACAGTCCGTTACACAACCTTCCTAAGATCCGCTTATTAAAAAAATAATCACTTTACTGCTAATAAGACTTCTGAAGTAATCTGTCCTTATTTTCCCAGAGAAGGCACTGGTCCTAGTTCAGATTCAACAGTATTTTTCTGATGTTGGGAGAATAACCAAAAAATAAAAGCCTTGCATGAACCTAAAAAAAAGAAATATACATGTTCTTTGGAGTTGGGTTAGTAACTACAGAAGGAACAGCAAGTAAATAATAACAACTACAGTCAAACAATTCGTTTTGTTTCGCGTATGTCAGGCCATGCATGGCGAGCGTTCTCCACTCGTCTGACAATGTTGTAGTGCTTTTGTGAATCAATAAAACAATTTGTCACCAAAGTAAAGTGGACTGGCTGCCTGTCTTCAAACTGGTCTGATTACTGCTGAAGTTTATTACATGAAGAAGAGGATGATGGGAATTGTACAACAGGCTGCCCGGTCCACCGTTAGAACTTAGTCCCTGACTCAACCTAACATCTTTAATGGATTTTATCTTTGCACATTCATTTAGTTTTGTTCGACCTCTATAGTCAAATTAAACAGAAGATTCTTCTGTGATTTACCGCCGTGCAGAGTTTAATTACTTTCCCCGCACCCGGAAGGCAGCAGGAGAGCACGGCAGTCCGCGTGGGCCACACCGAAGGACGGGCTTCCTGCGGTTCCATTCACGGCCTTCTGGGAGGCCGTCACCTGGACGACACATTAGTCTTTATTTCAGGTGTCTGCTCTTGAGTGATCACATGACATAGTGGTGATGATAACCTGTTATATACCGCTCCGAGGAAGATCCCCAGAGAAAATTAAGAGATTATGTGGAGGATGTGCTCGAGTACTCTGATGTTTTGAACAGTAGTGGCAGAAGAACCACAAATAACAAAGCCGGGCCTGTGGAGACGTTCCTCGGGACCAAATAAAGACATTTAGCAATGGAAAAGCACCTCTGGATGTTGTAAGCGATGAAGATCACTGTTTACCACCCATCGATATGTTATGCATCCTGTCCAGTCAGACAACGTCTATCCACCTCATGGCCAGAGTACAGGAAGCAAGCTACAACTCAAGCCAGGACAAATACACTTTTTGTACAGGAACAAATGCTCAAGAGTCTGACTGGGCATCTGTCCAAATGATTAGACACATTCTATAAAATATGACTTTGAAGTTTATTTGGCTTCATTTCCAGTACTCAAGAGGAAATCAAAAATAAATACACAATTATTTGATATTATATCAAATGGGCATGTTCTTTTATGGCTGGAATTACACATTGCCCCACGTAATAATAAGCTAAATTAAGTTTATTTAGATGTCTAAATTTTCACACCTGTGGGGTAGACACAGGGTCACAGACTGGCACGGGGCGTTTGCTTAAAAAGTACATCAACACAAGACCAAAACAGTCTGAGCTGATTGGGAGCCAAAGCGAGTCACCACGGTTACAGACTGCGGCACTTAAAGGTGAACCGATCTGCCTGCAAGTGCTTCAGCCATGAAACTGGCTGTTAAATGTTTTCCGAAACCATAAGAAGAGCCATTAGCTTTACTTAAACCATTTCAGCCAATTGATTTCTCCGGTGTCGGCCACACTGTTTTGATGTTGGCACACAGTCTCCAGCTGTAGAAATTGCTAGACTGAGCCCCACAGCACCTCTGTGCCGAGCCGGTTTCTTGCTCTCCTGCCCACAGAAATGGTGCGGTAATTGTGTTTTGGCTGCTAGAGCCCGGCCCGTTTGAGGCTCCACCTGGAGGCCTGTCAGCATCCACATGCCGGCACACGCAGAGACAGACAGCACTGCGTCTGCCAGTTAGGATGCGCGGAAGCGACAGCGGCTGCGCCGAGGGGGGCTCTCTGCAGGCGAAATGCGAGATCGGCGAGCTTATGGCTCCACTAATTGACTCATTCTCACGTGGGCTGTCGGGCTTCCCAGCTGAATTTATAAAAAACCCTGTTCCCCCACTGATGCTGGGACTGGGGGAAGAGGGCCAGCAGTTGACTAGGGGTCATGGCTCCTCAGGGAGTCGGCGTAGCGCTGACACGCACAATTGAACATGTGATCGTCTCCCCTCTGAACAAAGGAGGGAGCGTAAAAAAAAGGGAGGAAGGGGGATCATTGCATGTGGTGGAGGACTTCAACGCATAAACGCCATCTCTGAGTGGCTGATTATCCTGAGCACGGTGGTCTGAACACGGCCTGCTTTACACCATTATCCACAGCTCGCATTAAACACTACGCTCATTAGTATAAATCTGCATGTGAATTATGCAGCAGGAGTGTTTACTGGCCTAGCAGGAGAGCCATCTTTAATTCATTAGAAAAAATACAGTTTGTGGTAAGATTTGCAGCAGAAGGTCCAAATTAACTAGGCGTGCTTAACGCTTCTCGGGTCGGCAGCAGGAGCGAGACGCGGAAGCGGACAGCACTTTCCACAAAATGCGTCCTTCGCGACGAGCTGTTAATTAGCGCAGACGGAGACGAGCGTCACGCTCAAGACCGAGAGATCCTTCATTAATCTTCCATAGGGTTCAAACACATCATTATTCCCCTGAAACTGCTATTTGCTGTTGTGTACAAGGCTTTTGATTTTGGCCCAACTTAACACAGTACAGAAATGTACAGAAGGTTACTGTTATTCAATGAGTCACCACCAGCACAGAAAAGTCTGCAGGTGCGTCTATTTGAATTCATTGATAACCGCTATTTCAAAGAAAGTTGCAGTTACCCAGAGCTGGCACCTGGGGACATGGGGTTCTGAGCAGGAACATTCTGGATGGGATGCCAGTACACCTCAGCCGGTCGCTCTCTGATGGAAATTTAGTCGCTTAAAGCCTCAGGAACATGAGGAAAATGTTAAGTCAACCAAAAACCGCATAACGGGGACAACAGGAACATGCCTCGCCAGACAAAATTCTGTTTGTCAAAATGGCAAGTCCTTTGTTTTAGAAGAAAATCACTCTCTGACATCATTAGAGAAGTTCACTCTTGTTCTTCATAAAAACATCACTCTCTGCTATCACCAGACGACTAGTCCCTTATCCAGAGAGAAATGCACCGCTCTTTGATTTTATTAGAAGACATTTCTATTCCAGTTTTTGTGGGAATTTGTTACAAATCTTCAGAATCACCTTCAAAATGTAACATTATCATTTGCATCAAACTGCTATATTAAAAGCTGTAAATAGTGTTTATTTAAAATTAATATAATATGTGTTATTTAACATTAATGTAATCTATATTAATTAATTTATGTTTGTCTTGAGAATCTATGGTAAGATCAGCCACTTACCCCAGGTGCTTACGAGGTCAAACTCCCTGGTCCCCCCACAAAACCAAGATGCCTGAACCCTATGTCTGACTTACCGTCGCATTTTCCCAAGACCCTGAGCTCATCGTGCCTCAGAGCAGATAAAAGAATGAAACATTTTTAATGTATAAACTGCCTGGTACCCGTGTATTTTGACAACTCCAGATAACTCCTGACTGTAAGCAGGGCACCAATCAGGTTTCTCTGTGATATTGGGATGACAGAAGAGAGGAAAAGCAGCAGAGTGGGACAGTCAGGCACGTCCCTCTCACCAACTACACTGCTGACTCTTCCTTTGTTAGGTCGTCTTCACATTGCATCTTCAACAGATCAAACTATGAATACGAAATTGGGGGGGGGCTGTACAGGCTAGATTTAGTTCTTTTCAGTGATTTTCAGTTAGGGACACAGCTCCCTGTAAGTGAACTAATCAAGTCCAAAGGACATTTTCCCTCTACACCTCCTATTTCCCCAAAGGAGCATCTCATCCTGTATTCAGTGCAACAAACTTCACGGGGTTCTAAAAATAATGCTCAGGCTGTCGGGGGGGATCCTGAGTGACTAGCGGCCTCAGGGGAGCAGAGCATGTAATCCAGTGCAAAAAAAAAACAACCTTCTTTTCATAAACATTACTGGTCCTTGTTAGGTTCTTACTGATTTCCCCTTCAAACATGTGCGCTTCTCTCAGTTTCGAGTGAATGGTTTTCAAAACATGAGAATGGGAAGTAGTAAGAACATAAGAACATAAATTTAAAACAAGAGAAGGCCATTCGGCCCATGAAGCTCATTTGGGGAGAACTTAACTAATAGCTCAGAGTTGTTAAAATCTTATCTAGCTATGATTTAAAGGAACCCAGGGTTTTAGCTTCCGCTACACTTAGCAGGAAGACTATTCCATACTCTAACTGTCCGCTGTGTAAAGAAGTGCTTCCTCAAATTTGTTTTAAAATGTTCTCCACGAGTTATGGCCACGAGTTCTAGTATTTAAACTAATACTGAAATAGGCATTTGGTTGAACAGCATCCAGACCCGTTAGAATCTTATAGACCTGGATCATGTCCCCCCTTAATCTCTTTTGCTCGAGGCTGAACAGAATCAGCTCAGCTAACCTCTCCTCATAAGACGGTTGACATTTCTGTGAACTGGCCCATTGATTTTTAGAAAAAAAAATGAGTCCCTTTATTTCAGAATAAGATGCTCTGACATCAGCAGAGGATGCCGCTCATTTTTCTCAGAGGACACCTGCCTGAGGTAAACTCAACCATAAGCAGTACTACCCAGCATTAGGCACCCAAACCACTGCATCAGAACAACTGAATACAGCCAAAAAAAAAAAAGTTTTAATTGCAAACATATTTCAACCAGATAGCTCTGGCCAGTAGGTTGTTTTGGGGCTAAAGAGGTTTAGCTTGAAAATTACTGATACATATTCAAACAGGGGTCCTGTTAGGCCAAACTCTAGATCAGGGCTATTCAACTCAGGCCCTCGATTCAAAATCCAGGCCTTGTTTTCAGTTCTCCCAGGTAGTTTAATAATTACTGATTCTGATTGGCCAGAGGCTTCACACGTGGCTCACAGGTAAAGGAAGGCTGGAAAATCAGCAGGACTTGGTCCCTGAGGACCGTGAGTTGAATAGCCCTGCTCTAGATAGTCTTCCTGAATTTCGGAAGTAAATACCCATCTTAATAGTTTATAAAATAAACTAAAACAATAATCGAAATCAGGAAAATTATTTAGATCAAATAAACAATAGCTAGATGTCATATAGGAGGCAGAGGAGATTTGAGTATAAGTCGGGAAGGCCGCAGGGTAGTGGTGCAGTGGGCGCACGGGCTGGGAAGGCCGCAGGGTAGTGGTGCAGTGGGCTGCCAGTCCTCCTAAAAATCCAGCTGCTTTTAATCTCCATCTTTCATGCTCCCTATAGCACTGAAAAACCCGACTGATGACTGAGTCAGTCACTGGGAGCAACCGGAAGATTCAACCCAGCATTTTTTTTTGTCTCAAAAACCTACTGCGTGCCCGGCCAGCCCACCAGCTACACAACGCACAAATGACACTGTGCGGCTGCTGCAGTGCCACACCTTCAAGCCTCCTGCTCTTCACTGCCAAGCAAAACTCCATGAAAACAATCAATAGGAGGAAAAGAATCAAGCATTCTGCAAACAGAACTGACTTCGCGAGACACCAATGGCCTGTAATTCCTCTGTGTTCGCCCTGCATTGTTAAACACACACTAATTAACAATAATTAAAATCAGGCAGTCTCAAAGAACTTCCCAAGTGGGATTACGCTAACGAATCAAACAAGAAAGTTAGAAATCAGCCTACCAATAACGTGCCATTTTATGGCTAGAAACAATAAACTGTCAGCTAACGGCCTAATGGGAATAGACAAGGCAATTATTTATGATGTAATAAACAGCATTAATCCTTGTTGGATGTCCCCCGTCTCACCCCTTCACATTGCGGCCTTCATGGCCGCCTCGCACGGGCAGCATGTGCTTACTTTCCATGCATGCAGCAGAGGAATCGGTCTCAGGACTGGAGGACATTAGTAGACGCACTAAAAGCCCCAGCGGCTCATGGAAACAGGTCGGCGTCTCAAAGAAACACGAGAGAAGCTGCAAAAGCCGCTGCAGCACTATTGCTTTTTATCGTGTTGGCCTGGACGTCAGCGGAAAGCAGGCAAACGTGACGAGCACCTAATGAGCACAGACGCACTTTTTAACGTACCCCTTCATTTAAGCAGAGGGCCATAATTACTGCTTAATCCCGCTGGGTTTTTTTCAGCAGCGTAATGAATTCAGTTGGCTGTTCCTCTAGTGCCGAATTAAAACATTAGCTTTATTTCCTTTGTTAATTTCCGGCATCGTACGGACTGCTAGACAGCCGATAACGGCATTGGAAGAGCTTCCGATGTCTGCTTTGACCCAGCCACTCGGAAAGCACCGGGGCTTCCAGGTGCGGGAAAGCTGCAGTTTCTGCATCTGCTAAATGAGAGGCTCTCGGCGGATTTTGCGGCATCTGGGACGGTGGAGAGCACTGTGACCCCACGATCCTGGGTTATAAACCCAACCCATCCCTACTCTGTCATGCCCATGTATGCAGTGCACACAGCGGAGGTGCACACTGACACAACATGATAATTGGAAAAGATATCAGAGGGAGCTGGCAATGCAAAGGCTTATAAAGTATTATAGAATTATAATTCTCGTGTCTCCCAGTACACTCTAACGTTTGACTTTACCAACACAATACATTAATTACCTCTTAGCAAATTGGAAACATCACAGAAGCAGCGTGACAATTTTAATGTCAACTCGTCTGTTCTGTTGGGACAGAAATGTGAGGTTAAATATGCTAAAAGCATAAAGCAGTTATGTGACAATCAGTGATTTTTCGCCTTATATGGATGCAGTATGTGTAGGTCAGTACTGTATGTGTAGGTCAGTACTATATGTGTAGGTCAGTACTTGATTCTAAATAAGAGTCTCTGTTAGGAAGTAGCCTAAGCTATAAAGTGCCGTGTGCAAATAGCATCACTGTTACTTCAGACATGCAATTTTAAATGCCCCTTTTGAAATAAACATTAAACGTGAGCAACATGATACAGACGGATTATAGGACGATTAACATTTTTTTTCCTCCCAGCTTGCATTCATCACTAACTTAAAATTACAATAATATTTAATATTTCTAATTAGGTTTTACCTTTACAACACATTTAAAAGGAGAAAAATGTAATAATTCACTGCAAATGACCAAACCCATTTACTGCTGAACACCTAAAATAGCTCAAAACATTACTTAGAATCTGGAAAATGAGTCCCGCAATTAGTTCTTTGCACGTGCCCTGATAGCGGTTCCTGAATGAAGCAGGGAATGTAAAGCAGCTTCTAAAAAACAAAAAGGAGGACAAGGAAAAAATACATAAGGACCATTAGTCAGGTTGATCATTAAGCAACAGAAAGTATATCACACCTCAAGCATGGTGTCTAAATCAGCTAATGCAAAGAAAGTGGGTAGATCATCCATCCATCCATCCATCCATTTTCTATACCTGCACATCATATGCAGGGTCGTGGGGGTCCGGAGCCTGTTACCCCAGGATGGAGAACTGACCCCATCACATCTTACATCGTTTATGGCAAATTAATTTATAAATCACTCAGCAATTTGTCATAGCCAAATGACAAGAATATGATATATTTTTTTTGTTCATACGGGATGAAAACTGAAAGTGTTACGTCTGGTGTGAACCCGAAGACATCACAACATGGCACACCAGCCGGTCAGCACCTCCCCACTGTCAAACACAACGGCAGAAGCATGAAATTACAGCGCCGCTTCTCATCAGCAGGGACCAGGAAGCTCGTCAAGGACCGAGGGGGAAATCAAATGAGGAAAGTGCGGGCGAATCCTACAGGGAGAAGCTGTTTCAGTCTGTTAAACATCTAAAACTGGGATGAAAATTCACCTTTCAGCAGAAAAGTGATCCAAAGCACAAGGACAGAGCTGCACCGGAAGGGCTCAGAGTGAAGAAGCTGAAAGTCCTTGAGTGACCCAGTAAAAGTGCTGCATAAATCTGACAGCTGAAAATCTCCTGCAGACTTCAAGACCGCACTCCGTCAACAAGTGCCAAACAGCTTCGCAGAGCGTGAGCAACCCTGTGAAGAAGGGTTAATATTCCTGTAATCAACATATTTTGGTTTATGAGAAAAGATTTTATAAAGCAATGAAACAACATGTGGATGTAATTCACAATTAAGGAAACCGGACATTGTGGCTGAAGGGGGGTGACTTCTGTCAGATGTGTTTATGGAGATCCACGGCTGGCTTAGTGTATACACATCTCTAGCTTGCATTAAGCATCCCTTACAAGCTGCAGCTGTAGCAGGGAGGGCTGATGGCTTCTGGGAGACCCTGCAAAGGTCTTTGCGTGTGTGCATAGTCACGTATGTATTACATTATGAATACCAAATGTCCCCATAACGTGTTATAAATCTCTTTAAAACTCAACTTAATAAAAATCTGTCAATGAACTGGAAAAACAAAAGTGCCAAAAGACATATTTTTTGGTTATTTATGGTTAGGAATAGTACTGCATAGGGGTTAAGGTTAATTGTCATAATTAGGATTAGAGTTATGTACATACAAATTAATAGGGAGTCCCCACAAAGATGTAGGTGCCAAATCTGTGTGTGTGTGGATTGGGTTTATATTACATTGTGATTTACCATAATGTGATAAAAACCTGATATTTTGACATTGTGGGGACCATTTTTCAGGTCCCCACAAAGATCTGCGAATGCATTCAAAAAGCTCTAAAACGTCATTTATTTTCTGGGAACAAATTTTGAGTGAATGTCCCCAGAAAGACAGCAGAAGTTAAGAACAGACTCTGTGGGAATGTCTGAGAAAACGCCTTTTCTCCTTTCTGACTGCCCAAAAAAAAAACAAAGTGCCAAAAAACACTTTCTTTGGAATGGAGTTTAAAATCATTTGCATAAAAATGGAGGTCGGTGCCATCTTTGTGTGCGTACGCCTGTCTCTCTTGGGGTGGGGGGTGACAGAACTGCCCCTTACCTGTCGGGAGCATCTGGCGAAGGATGTTTATTCCCTACACTGGCGCTAAACACTCCGTCAGGGCAATCGCGGCAACTGGGACTGGTGTCTGAGAGCTTCCTGCTTTCATATTTTCCAGCCGTGACCATAAAACCCAGACATGCTCACTCCAAGCGTCCGCCCCATGACAGCCGACATTAATCACTTTCAGACGCATCAGCTAAATTAAGCGCACTGTAAAATATAATACTCCGCTCCCCAAGCACGCTTACACATCCAGTAAAACTTTTCCTTCCGTATATTTATATAAAGAGACTATGAACGACTAGCACAGCGCTCAGGAAAAAAATGAAATGGACCACATTTCACCTGAGGTCCATTCTTGCGTCGGCCCATCTTGTGAGGCTCTTTCCAAAAGGAAAGCTTCCAATTCCATGCACACGACGTAGAGCCAGCCAGCCCACCAAAGGAAACAACAAGCTAATATGTGAGTAGGCACAATAAATTTTGCATAACGATTCTACTTCAGCGCCTGCACTGCTAAACCTGTCGATGTATACAGGACAGGACTGAAAATGGTAAATGGACTGCATTTATATAACGCTTTTCTACTCCTATGAGTACTCAAAGCACTTTACAATATGTGCCTCACATTTACTCATGCATAACACACATTCATACACCGGTGGCAGAGGCTGCCATGCAAGGCACCAACCTGCTCACCGGGAGCAATTAGGAGTTCAGTGTCTTGCTCAAGGACACTTTGATGGGGACAGGAGGAATCAAGGGTTGAACCTGCAACCCTCTGGTTGCCAAACGATTGCACTACCTCCGGCGCCACCATCAGTCAGGTTTTCCTACCTTCACTTTACTATGCTTTTATCTTCTGTTTGAATATCTGGACATTGAGGTTTTACATTTTTACAAGAAATCTGCATTTGGCCACTGGGGGACTGAGCACAATGTATTTAAAGCAAAGCCTCCCTTGTCCATGTACTCAGCGGCTACCTGTGTCTGTGCCGGAAGAGTGCCGGTTTGAGTCCCGGCCTCGGCAGAAGGGTCACATGTCCGTGGGCCTTTGAGCGAGGCCCATAACCCCCTGCCCCAGGGCTGGCGCACACTGGCTGACGCTGCGCTGTGACCCCTAAGCTATGGAGAGCAAGATGGAGATGGTGAAGAGAAGAATTCCAGTGTACCTGTACTCGTGCAAACGGCAAATAACGAATTTATTATATATCTAAAAAGGCCTTTGTCTCACAGCGGCCTGTGTGGACCCAGTGAGGAGGATGTAAGTGGAAGGGCAGTACCACACCCAGAAGGAGGGGGGCGCTAACGGACAGAAATGTGCCAGCAGTATAAAGAAACACTAACGAAAAGACTTCAAAGGAAAGCAGTGCTTATTGATCCAATCAGCTTCTGTGCTTGTTTGCGTTTATGCTTAACATTAATCTGCCCAAGAACCTGCTTCAACCAGTAAAGGGCCAGTTCAAGCCTGAGCGGGTCAAGCTCCTCTGCCCAGGTGGCACTCCACCAATCAGATTGCCCAGGTGGCACTCCACCAATCAGATTGCCCAGGTGGCACACCACCAATCAGATTGCCCAAGTGGCACTCCACCAATCAGATTGCATGGGGCAAGGTGCAAAAGAGCAGAAAACTTCCTGAATTTACTCCTGCTACAAGTCTGGGAGTGACTAAAGTGCAGTTCACAGAGGACAACGTCATCCATTTACAAAATGCGCCGCTGTGCTTTATCAGCTCTCAGGCAGGGTTAGGCTGAACTGGATACGACCCGGCAGGGCGTTTTGCCGGCTCAGTGACATGTTTCCGCAGGAAAGCCGGAGAGAGCGGCGATGACAGTGGGAAGGGAAACTGAAGCGTTCATCGCGTGCGGATGTCACTCGGCAAGCAGACAGGCCTGATCTCCGTGAACCTCAGTGTGTGGTCAGTGACACACAGAAAGTGCGGCAACAGGGAAAAAATAGAAATAAATTAGGAAAATTAATAAACTAAAATTGAAATGAATGTATTCTCCCTGCTTTAGGAAAATCCAACACAGATACCTAATGTTGCGTTTATGAAAACATTTATGAATTTGCTGCAAGGATCCTGATTTATGGTGGAAATGCTTCTAAAGCCAGGCAACGGTCACTTGCACGAAGCATGAACAGAGCGTATCTATAGAAGGGCATTCTGGGTATCTGCATGCTGGGCCACAGCACACATCCGGTTCCTCCTCAATAACAAAGACAGCTCTCAGGTGTCATAAGGTGCACAACCTATAAAAACAAAGCCTCCCATCTGAAGGATGCCATTCAGGGCACTGTGTTGTCATACGCAGCCGCTGAATAATTTAACTGCCAGTGAGTGAGTGTCAGCCGCCTGATTTATGAGGGGAGGGGACACCGAGCTCCGTGAAAGTCTGTGTATACAGCCGTACTTGCACTCATGCATGGTGTGGTGAGACCCACTCCACCAAGCTGGGCAGGGCTGTCTGCACAGCGTGCTGGCAATTCTCCAAACAAACTGAACAGACACAGGTGTGTTACACAGTAAACACTATATTTACATTCAGGGTGTTACAGGTGTGCTGCTTGCAAGGGATCTTGGCAAGAAAAAAGGGACAATTGACACTTTTGGAAAAAAGTATGTTATCGCACTACTGAAATGGACCAGCAGGGCAATAACATCAAAAGGCAATCAGTACTGAGTTCAGCGAGGATCCCGCATGACTGAAACTAAACATCTGATGAGTGAAAAGCAGTTTACAGAAAAATGAATGTAGAATCCCATGAGCAAATCCCCTCTCCAAACATTGGCTGTAACATTATACAGCTACATCAGTTATCTGCACCTTCCTTGCAACTTGTTTTGCACTAAATATTATGTCCTTATGTGCTTGTATTATGTCCTGTGTATCTTGCTGCTGTATACTCAAGAATTTCCCCCTTGGATCAATAAAGTGTATGTAATCTAATCTAATCCAGCCTGGAGGTGTACTGTACACACATAGGTCACAGACACAGGCTGTTTCATAGCTAAATGGGACAGCACAGGGTAACACATACAGATTGACACAGGCACAGGGGCACAGACAAGGCCACACAAACACCGGGGTCACAGAGACGCAGGGCGAGGGAGTCAGCTGTCAGGTATCTGACGTGACGCTCGCACTTTCAGACTCTCACACGCAAGCAAAACTTACCTCAAATCTATATTATTCCATTACACACCTAAAATTATCTTGCAAACCCTACAGACTATTTACAAGGTAATATAACTACAACATACATGTAAATGTATGTGCATGTGTGTGCAGACTCGTCTCAAAGTGAAAATCTCATTTCAGCCAGCTGACAAAAGTCAGCAACCCTGATTAGGCACAGATACAAGGTTCAGAGTAACACGCCTCCAGAAAACACTGTTCGAAATAGCCCTGATTTTATGTGTGCTGTTACAACCCAGACACAATTTACTTAAAAATTATTTAAATGGAGTGAGTTAGAACTGAACTGGACTGAAGGTGGCACTGGTGTGTGTGTGTGCACTGTATGTGTGTGTGTCTATGTGTGTGTGTGTGTGTGTGTGTGTTTACCCCTGTAGTGAAAAGACTCTTTTGGGCTAACTGGTGTTTCTAAATTGCCTATTGTGTGTATGTGTGCATGTGCCCTGTGATGGGCTACCATTTTGACCCCAGCCTAGTGCCCTGCGCTGCCTGGGATAGGCTGCAGCCCCCCCC
>JAODKE010000020.1:8450450-8467432 GCA_026779605.1 Mormyrus hasselquistii
GTGGTTGTGCTGGTGGTCGCGAAGAGGAGGCGGGGATGTTTTTGAATCTTGTTCTTTTTTCTGGTGGGGGGGGTGGGGGGGGGGGGTGGGGGTGGCGCGGGTGTTTGTGGGTCTGTCGTCGGTGGTGGGGGGGGGGGGGGGGGCGGGGGCTGGGGGGCTGAGATGGTGACAGAGTCTGTGAGACTAAGTTGGAATAGGATAATCTTCAGCCACGTCCTGTTGAGAGAAATACTGCCCATGCTGTACAAGATTTTAATGAGTGCATTTATGTCTGTGTTCTACCACATCCTATAATGTTCAAATGACAGTATTACTGCCCGTTTTCTACCACATCCGATCATGTTCCATTGACAGTATTACTGCCCGTGTTCTACCACATCCTACTGTATCATGTTCCACTGACAGTATTACTGCCCGTGTTCTACCACATCCTATCATGTTCCACTAAGGGTATTACTGTCCGTGTTCTACCACATCTTATCATGTTCCACTAACGGTATTACTGCTCGTGTTCTGTCACATCTTATCATGTTGCACTATGGGTATTACTGCCTGTGTTCTGTAACATCCAATAATATTCTCCTGTGTGTATTACTGCCCATGTTCCACCACATCCTATCATGTTCCACTAAGGGTATTACTGCCTGTGTTCTGTCACATCCAATAATAGTCTCCTGTGTGTATTACTGCCCATGTTCTACCACATCCTATCATGTTCCACTAAGGGTATTACTGCCCGTGTTCTGTCACATCCAATAATATTCTCCTGTGTGTATTACTGCCTGTGTTCTACAGCATCCTATGATGTTACTCTGTATCATGTTACTGCCTGTGTTCTATGACACACCATCACATTCCACTGAGTGTGTTACTGCCTGTGTTTTTTCCCATTCTACCACATTCTCCTGATTGTGTATTACTGCTGGTGCTCACATTCTATCAAGTGCAGCACTATATTACACTGAAGTCACCAGTATCTCTGCTCTGCCAAATTCTGTTAAATGTTTCAGTGTCTCTGAAATAGAGAATTCCACCCGATACATCAGCGCTTTGGCTCTGCTGCATTCTGTAAGATGTATCGTCTTCCCCGCCGTGTCCCGTTAAATGAATCAGTGAATCTGCTCTGCTGGATTCGGCAGCTTCTGCCCACAGCGCATCCTTCAATGTGGGAAATGCGCCAACCGGGGGAAGGTGGAATTAAACTGAAACATTAAACTGACTTTGAACTCCTGCTCCTTATCCTTGACGACTACATCGCCACACAAATGAATGTGAGTCTGTGGCCACTGGAGGCAGTGCGTGACACCAATTAGGCCGTCTTTTGCAGTCCATAACTGGAGACCTTCAGTGCATACAGGTCTGAGTGGTGCTTCTGATACCCAAATTAAGAAAGCATGCTTGCTGTTTAATCCAAAGTCTTAGAAGGTTTGATGGCAAGATGATAAAAGAACTGAAAGCGCAGGCAGTGGATTCAGGAAATTTCCGCTGAATCTCCGGCGCCTGTGGGAATCTGTGGCTAATCTTCAGTGGTAACTGATTAGGGTGCCGTGGACCATATTAAAGAGGCAGCGGATCTCAAGTGAGCAAACGCTCTGCTGTTTGTTTATGGCCCGATGCCGACTGCCAATCACACATGAGGAAAAATGGATACTTTGACATGGTGCCATGAAATACAGTTTGCAGTGCGGCAGAAATGAATGTAAAACGACAAGCTTTGGTATGCAGACACAATCTGGGAGAGCGTGTATCTGGGAGAGCGTGTATCTAGGAGAGCGTGTATCTGGGAGAGCGTGTATCTGGGAGAGCGTGTATCTGGGAGAGCGTGTATCTGGGAGAGCGAGTATCTGGGAGAGCGTGTATCTGGGAGAGCGTGTATCTGGGAGAGCGTGTATCTGGGAGAGCGTGTATCTGGGAAAGCGTGTTCCCTTTTGTCAGCCGTGTGTTTATAAGTGTGTGATGAATCTTGTTTCTTTCTTTTTTTTTGATGTAATCCATTTGCATTCTCAGATCATTTTAGTGCCCCCCCCTCCACAATTAATTGCCAGCACACCATTTACCTATAACAAAAGGACACTTTAACAGCGCAGCGAGAGCGAATGTGAATTCTGCAGCACATCCAGTCTGACAGTAATCTAAAAGAGTAGGGTCACCCAGAGATTTCCACTGCTCAAAATAAAAAAAAAAATAAAACAAGTCATCAGACTCTCATTAGGCACCCGGCCCAAGAACATGAATTATGCAACATCGAGAACACTGGCCAGAGCGTGCATTTAAAAAAAAAAGGTTTTTGATCTCATCAAATTTACTGTGCATTTTTGTGGCGTTCTGCTAAGTTCCCTGAATGCACACACACTTGGGTGTGGATGGCAGTCGCTGCTGTTTGATGGTTATAAATATGGGGGCTTTTGATGATGTACCCACAAGGCTAAGAACACTGATGAATCTTGCAACCAGCGGATCTCTTAATGAGAACCCTGCCCTGGTCTTTGGCACCATAAACATTTTACTCCAAATGCTCCACATCCTGGTGACATCAAATCGCCCTGAGATCCCAGTCCTCACTCTTCTTCATCTCATTACCAGAGTGTAAAAAATAGAAGTTCTTGTTTATTTATTTACCTACTAGCGCAGCCATCCATGTACAGGACACAACAGAGGCACCGCGGATGGGTCTCAAACACCAGCATAACAGGTTCTCCGGGGATTTAATAGAGGGGTTACAAACTCCACAGAGTCAACACAAGGCCCTGTGTATCCTGCTTTTTGTTTGCTCCTCATTAATAACTTAATAGGTGCCATCAATTAAATATTTTATACGTTTTCTCAAATTATAAATACATCTGATCACTTCAGCTCTTTGTATCCCATGGTTTGTCAATAATGTGTTTTACTACAGTGATTTTGGAGAAATAGGTAAGAATGACATGATTAACTAATAACTGAGCCAATTAGTGCTTGAGACTGGGCTGTTTGTGCACCGAGTCTAAACTTCCTGGAAAAACCGTTAAGATTCAGTTATATTGATGTCCTATGTGGTGGAGTTACCTCCACAGTGCTGTTAATGCACAGCTCTGGTTCATCTGGCCTCCTGCATGATGCTGTGGACATTTGACAACCATTAAAGATGCTCTGCCCCCTTTATTAACTGGTGCAATTAAAAGAGATGAGAATAAAAACGCTCTTTTAGGTAATCAGGTGCTGATAGAAAACTTCTTAAATTTCTTCTTAAACTACTGGAAAAACACTACACTGGACCACCAATAAAATGGAGGTAACCTATAATTGTGTAATATCCTAAATGAGTACAAATATATAAAAACATGGCCTTATTTTTTCATTGATAAGCTTGCCTGGAAAACACATCTTCATCCATGTTTTTTCTTAAGTAAAATTCTCATTATGTTGATAGAAATCCATGTCCTTACAATTCAGATTCATAGCCTTCTTCTTACCCTGCAGAGATAATTCATATTTGAAAATGCATCAACATTCAAATGTATGACTATGGTCTGCATATAAACGCATATAAAGCTTCCAAACCCAAAACACTGCAGGTCTGACCACCTTAACTGGCTCGATGTTCTTCGAGTAGGTCTAGGAACCCATTCTGAACAATGAAAACTCTTCAACAGAGCCTGGTTATCTCCAGCACGGCCCTTCAGGAGGGGAAGCCCTGTTTCTGGAGCAGGGCCATCATTTAGCCACTGGAGAGGGTCAGATAAAGAGAGGTTTGCATTCATGAGAGGAGAGACGAGGCTATGAACCTTGAATCGATCGCCATCTCCGTGCGCTCGGGGAGCCGGGGAATTCATGCGGAGGGAGTCACTCATAGCCAAGGAAGTATTAAAACTGGGTTTGAAGGTGAAGGTAAGCTGGGGGGGACAAACACTGGGGTTTCCCAACTATTTTAGCTTAACAGACACGCCAGGGTGTCACCCACAGCCAATTCCCAAAGACACTGAGCGTCCCCCTGCTAATCCAGCACGGCCCAATCATTTGTACCGAGATCAAGGCTGAAAAGAAAAGAGAATGAAACCTTAGAGGGATCTCTATTTTGGCTTTACTGGAGGCCAATATACCTTAATTGTGATGTGGCCGGTCTTTCCCTGAAGCCACAGAGCTTCAATCTGACATCCGGTATAATGAGGAATGGTCCCAGAAAGGCAGCCTCACGCTGACCACAGCTAAAAATACAGAAGGGAGGATGTTGGGAGACTGGAGGTCTGTCCTCTCAAGTCATTACCTGAAATTCCAATTATGTGAAATTCCATTCGAGTAAAACCACAGGGGCACATGAGAAATGGAAGGTTCATCCTCAGCCTCAAAGTCATTGTGAAGAGTGCTGGGGCTCTGCCAGCCATCATCTTGGGCTGCATGGGGGCTGCTGGAGTGCAGCACAGAGCCCAGGTCCTGAAAAGCTGTCAGCAGGTCAAGGGTGTCTGTGGGGAATTCGCTGGAGGTGCTCCTCCAGCCCCAAACAGCCATTCTGCATTACATATAAATATATAGCCGGATTTGTCCCATCTGTCCATCGTTTTCCTTATGCAATAGCAAATCCCAGTGAAGTAGGAGTCCTTCCCACCACATACAGTAAGGCAGGAGGACACCGTGGATTGGATGCAAGTCCATTACGGGGCATGCAGTCACGTGCACAATCACACACTATGGGAAATTTAAAAATGCCAATTCACTTAAATAGATATGTCTTTAGGTTTTGAAAGGATCAAAATAATAGTGACAAATCATATGTAACACACCAAATGCACACACACATACGAATTTCTGTTATCTTTTTTCCCCATTGTATGACTACTATATACAAACAATGTAAAAAAAAATAACAGCTGGGTAAGTATTCAGTGAGTCACCTTCAGGTCCTCCAGTCCTGAGTGTAAATTCCTAAAAAAGACAACGCTGGCATTATCTGTACTCAGCAGACTGAAAAGGGACATCGCAGCGCTGTGAGGAAACTCCCATCTTCCCCATGTCCAAGATTTTCCACCGCTCGCTCGAAAGTGTCCGCCAAACAGCGGACGTCAGACTGAATTAATGGCAGATTGTTAAGCATAATAAATATCCGCCGAGAGCTCATGTCTGAAAGCTCACTTCACAGCATGGAGCGCAGTACCCTGCTTGCTCCACAGGATAACGGAGTAAAAAAAAAAAAATCACACTACCACGGTTATTTCTGGCGAAGGAGTAAAATAAGCAGTAAAGATGATATGCGATGGTAGCAGTGACCACAAAAGTCAGAGTTTGAGAATCTGCTTTTAAAAGGTGAATATAACCACACAACTTCCCATATTTGGGCACCGGTATCGCACAACTTACCCATCGTCTGGTCCGGACTCTGCAGCCAGAAGATGCTGTATGGGGTCAGGCTACCTCTGCAGGCACCATTTGGTCTCCTTAATATCTTTAACTAAATGGTAAAAACATGACCTTACAATCTGTCCATAATTAAACTCCATAACCTTGCAGTGCGGCATCACGAAATCCAGCCCGGGCGACATACGTGTGACAGGGCCTCTTTTATCACTCCTGTTTGGACATTCTAAGAAAGTAAGGAAATTGCATTTAGCAAATCCTTTCAGATGAGACAAAGCGATTGTTCTAATCTGATGGAAGAAACGCTGCCTCTGCCTGAATTTAGCATAAAAATTGCATGACCAGAAAATACTCCATCTCAACAGTATTATCACAAATTCAGTATGTTTAATTCAATCATTTCATGTTAATCTACATTTATATTTATCATAATATATTTAGCCTATTTACTTCTCCTTATTCTCTCGTATGCTGCATATACTGTAGATATTAAACGTCTGACATTCCTTCGGTTTTAAACTCTATCGCTTCTATTGATTTCGATCAGTTTCCACCAGGTTTCACCAGCTGAGGGACAGCGCCCCCTTGACTGCCTCTGAGGCACTGCGCTGGGCGAGTCGGCCTCTCCACTGGACTATGCCCACGGTAGACGTGGTCTGCTTCTCCGATCCTAGGCATTTCCATAAGAATCCTCTCACTGACCCCATACCGATCAAATTACTAGAGAAGCAAAGTTTGCATAAGTTGTGTTCACTGGATAGTAAATGTTGTTTTATATGACGACAATAAAACTAAAATGACATTTAAATTTACTCTGACACAGAAGCAATGAATTTATTCATGTAGGTCGACTGAATTTTTATCTCCACCCGTGAATATCTGTACTTATCAGCCTGCTTGTATAAGCTTTGTAATCCAGCATTCACAACTGCGATTTGCCGCTCAGTGAAGAGCACCAGGCAGACCTGGACCCCCACATTGTCTCCATACCTGGGCCACTTTCGCTGAAGCTACAGAGATACACTCTTTGTGTTCCTCCTCTCTCTTCTCCAGTTTGCTGCATCCAAAAGCCCAGAGTACACATCCTGCAACAGTGGTGCTAAGGGATCCTGCATAGTGAGAATGTGCTAAACACGTTCACCATAAACCAGTCACCATCGTTTCAGGAAATGCATGTAATGACATTATTTACAAGTTCGTTATGAGTTTGTCAAAAGACAACAATACAATATCTTTTCCTTATAGTGTTATATCAATTATAATTTTGAGACCCTAACCTGGATAAGTGGTGAGAAGACAGTTCTTTAATGACGTTCATCCACCTATTTGAATTTCTACTGAAAAATAACACTGTAAGCTCTGAACAGCGACTATGCGTTGACTAATTTATGTTTCACTTTCTGTTCTCCTGTGGAACCAAAAGCAAACCAGAGGCCTGTGCAAACAGCTTTGGAAATGACCACTAGCTAAGCAGTTCAATAATAACTTTTTGTACCAACTTTGTTGGGTGTGAGGCACCTGGGCTTTGCAAACGGTGCCACCGCCCAGCCTGACCTGGTTCCCGTTACGCAACACGATGGAGCAGCTGTGTTTCCGGCCCGGGTGCAGTGTGCCGCTTCCGGTAGGTTACCCCTTCGCAAACCCTCATCTGCCACTGCTCCTGCCTGGGTGGCTCCTTATTATAGCTACCTGCCCCCGCCAGCTCCAACACTCCCCTCCCCACCACCTTGGCCACTGCAGCTGGTCTCTCCCTCGTCGCCTGGCGAAGGACGTCCGGTTGGCCTGGCGGATAAGAAGAACTCCTCTCTAGCCATTTTCAGCACATTTCTAGAAGATCAGGCCAGGCATCTCAGAGCACTGTAATGCATGACGTATTTATTCACCTCAAAGGCCAAAATAACCTTCTTCTCCAACTAGGTCTTTGACATCAGAAGAGTTAATGCATGGTAAGCCACAAGTGGGTGGTTTATTTGGAGGTGAAACAGCAACACAGTCAGACAGAGCGAAAACAAGCAAGTCATCAAATTAAGTGAATGGATTCTACCTAGACACAGATGGCTCACTGATAAATAGCACAAATAGAGGGACAATTTCTACATGAGGCACGAGATGATTGAGGATTTTTTATTTTGGGGACTAAAAGCAGGGGGGGGGACCACAGTGGATCGGTGGGAAACTCTGTGAACTCATACCTGTCTGGTGTGAGGATCAAATCTCATCACTATCCTCTGGGTATGAGTTTAGATCATGTCTTCTACCTGTGTCATGCTCCTCCTGTAGTCTAAGGACATAAAATGAGTTGAAATTGCATTTCCAACGTGGCGTCCTACTCAGGGTATATCTGTATCCTACTCAGGGTATATCTGTATCCTACTCAGGGTATATCTGTCTTACGCCCTTGGATGCCAGACTTACGGACCAAGACCCCCCATGATCCTGATTGGAAAATGAAGTGTTTACCTTCATACAATTATTTTGGATGATTATTTTGGATTATTTTTGTGACTCTCATCGGCAGACTAAGATAATGTGCAGTTAGCATTTTAAAACATCATAACAAATTACCAACTACAGGGTGTCTAAATATATAAAACTGACAGTTTCTGCACCTTGGGGTCATGCAACTGAACCAATGAAGAGCCACAGTGAAAAAAACAAAACAATAACCCAGTCAGCACTGCAAAAAGGTACTTTACGTTGGTGTTAACAGGCTGTCCTCAGACACTGCACAAGCAAGGGCTTCCCTCTAATAAACGGTGATATCTAATTAGAGATATTCCCACAGACCCGCGGGTGATTGCAAGCCACATGTATGCATTGTCAATCGGAAGTGTTACATCATAATTGACTGTCAGTGTACAATGGGAAAGATATGGCTTGCAGCTGCTGCAAATTACTCACAATCTTTCACAAAAATGCAGTGAAACAAAACATCTGCTGAAAGGTCAGCTGATAGCTATCTTCCTGCTAGGTATTTGCTTCGCAGATTATCCTTTGACTTGCTTGTGATTTGATTGGATAACTATCCTTTTCATCATCAATGCCTAAGGATATATTGTTAAATGCTGCCAATTAGCTAACTATTCTTAAACATTTTGTAGTCTAAGCTCAGAGAAATTCTTTTACAAGGATTTTAACTCAAATATCATTCCTCTGTATAGTACATTGGATGGTCAGATATTAGAAATTCGAGAAGTGACAGTGCATTTTGATTCAGTATGTCATTCTACGCTAACAAATGTGCATACCAAGGGAATATGGTGGCATGCTATACGCTGACTAAATTACTTAAATTCCTTCGCTTGTTATGGGATCATCATTTACATGTTATAGATGTAGAATATGGTGTCTTGTGTCATGCATCCCATTTTCTATAGTTCTTTCTAGACATTCTGAGACAGATTGAGATCATGTCACCATTCCCTGCACAACACCCAGCATCTGCTCCACAGAGCAGAGGGACTCAGACGATGGATTCAGACCCACATGAAGACATGTTCAAACCCCAACTGAAGTCACAGTCAACTAAATGAATGCTCTATAAAGACATTACACTACAAAAAAGACTCGACATCCATCCATCCTTCTGCTGCTCACCTATAAACTGACTGGGCGCCTGGGGCTTAGTCTCTGCGACATTCGGGGCACAAGGCAGGGAAAACCTGGACCATATGCCAGTCGATTGTAGGACACTCACACTGTGAGAAATTTATTAACCAAATTCCACACACAGACAGGGGGAAGCAAGGGACTTCCGGGGGGGGAAGGGGGGGGCCAGCCACCCACTACAACCCCGGTGCCAGAACATGATAGCACTGCTGGACTTAAATATTTCAGTTAATCTTCCTACATTTAAGCAAATGCATATCAAAATGATTAAAGGACAATGAAAAGACGGGCGAAAGAGCAGGGGGGCAGAGAGAAAAAGAAGAGGATAATTTAGCAAAATTAATCAGCATTTTATGCTGAATTGTGCTTTAATAACACTAAAAAAGAGAAGTTTTGTAAGAGGATAAAAATAAAGCCCTCATTTGGATAACGAACCTCCGTGTACCTAACACTGATGCTCTCCCCCCCGCCCCCCCATCACACTTCCCACAGAGCGTCTCGTGTCCAATTCCCTCGGCCGCATCGCCGCGTACGGCGGCAACGTGGCTCCCACCGCTTCAGAAGTGTGATGTTTCCCGATGCTTCCCGCATGATTATTCCCCGTCGGGTGGCTGTAACCTCAAACGCTTCCCTTCGATTTGAAAGAGTGCAGATTAATAAATCATAATCCCCAGGCCACTGCAGCAACCCGCAGCTCCTGCGTCACCTTTGCTGTCAGACGGCACACCCCCCCAGTCTCTGGGGGGCCGGGCGCGGGGACGCACCCCCAAAGTAAAAACAAATAGACGGTGCAAAGCCCAAGGAAGGAGAGGGTTCGTGGCACTGCGGGAGAAAGACCGATTCAAGCGAAGTGACCATGGGCAGGTTTTTGGTGGCCCCGCTCTTGCCTAGTGGTGCCAAACACTCCCCCCCCCCCCCACACACACAACCACCCACACACCCACACCCCCCCACCCACACCCCCCCCCCTCCCCCCCCCCCACACACACACACACACACACACACACACACACACACACACACACATCTCCCCATTCCCTGCTCCGGAGACTTTGACTCCAGCTGCTCATTAACTTGCATGAGGCCTCCTTGTAGTCTGCATGCACCACCCATGAACTGATGCCGACGCGATACAGTTCCTGTTTATCTGCGTCACTGTCACACCGACGGTGCCACTGGGTTACATTAACATTCAGTAACAGCGGAATGCATTGGGGAGACAGACTCTTTTTTTAATCGACATGCAAAATGTCTGCTGTGAATACATTATTGATTCACACTAAATCTCCAAAATATTTACACTGTAAGAAAAGGAATGAAAAATAATAACGCAATAAGTGAGCTGGGTAAATCTGAAAATGAAAAATATTAAAATCAACTATAATATTAATATTAAAAAAGCAGATGAAAATTCAAACATCTTTAATTATTTTGACACAAGTAGAACAATGCTTTTATTATACATGTGTCCTACCATATATTATATTAGTTGTGAAATATTATATCATTTCATAATGATGTAAAGCTGTGTGTATATTTAAAATCTGCAGCTCCATTCTATGCCATGAGGATAATCCACGAAGAGTATCAATTTCACACACCGAATGAGAACGCAGACTGGGTTAACCCGCGACATTCACATGGAGGATGCGGTCAGACTAAGGCTCTGACTGTTTCAAGGGCATCAGGAAGAATGGGGTGCAGTGACACCCCCAATAGCACACCCTTCCATTTCTTCTCACCAGCCAACAGTCAAACTGCTGCGTTTCTGCGAAAGGCGAGAGCTAATTTGGCTTGGAAAATTGCTCTGGACAAGGTCAGTAATAATGCCACAACAACAGCGGAAATGGGACATTTTAAAAATAACTAAATAGAAGACTATACAATTTTGGGGCAGTTATATACCAGTGATGAAAGAAGTAAAGGAAAATAAGACCTGGAAAGAGTGGCTGGGAATATCATGGGCAGCCAATAACCAACTTTTTAACCTACTTCCCAATAACTACTTTATTGGTTCCCACTGGGTCAACAGGCCAAAAACTGACAAGTCCCAGTAATCTCTGTCATTTCTCCTATCACCATTTCAAACAAGTGCCAAACGTTCTGGGATCTCTTCGACACATTTGATCTTGATATACTGCTAACATAAATGTCATTTTTAAACGTCCACAGGAAATATGCTCACCTGTTTTCCTATTAGCTCTCATGACACCAACCAAATCTGACTGTTGTTAGAGAAATGCTGGATGGAAGTTTTCCAAGCTTCAGATTCAGGATGAGGAAATATGAAGGAGAAGATCTCGCAGCGGGAGCAGGCCTGGCAGGGGAGTCTGCTCTTCCTGCTTCCCGCACAAGTCCGTATCCTTGGGGGCACAAGGCCCCGGTGTCTGAATATAATTAATCCTGGTTGCGCTCGAGTGCAGGTAACAGCGGAAGGACAGAGCCTGGAATCAACAGCTGCCGGGAGAGACAGATTCCTGATGCCTCAGGTCCAGCTCTGACGCTGGCAGACTCCAGATGAAGACTTCACAGAATCCTGGGAATTAGCCCTGTTCTCTCTTGTCCCTACGATTCATAACTGACCAGTCATTTTTATATCACACAATGGGCTCCTGCACCAAGAAATCTAGTCGAGAGAAGAATCAGATAACAAAGATTGCAAAAACGGCAGGGGCAAAATGAAAAGACGGGTGTAGTGGTAACTGCACATATGTTTTTTTTAACTGTAACATGTATTGGCACCAAACCACCAAACAACTGCATCCCTTCCTTAGCTTCTGGACTCTGCCTGGTCTTTATACGCACAACAGCTTTAATTCAGCCCAGAAATTCACCCCACTAAAAATCGGGAGGGCGGCCATTAAACAGAGATCCTTCCTCGAGCCTACATCATAACACGGTTGTTTCAAGAGTAGAACCGGCTTTATAGCTAGAAGTTTTTGACAGGAGTTTGTAACGACTCGTTTCCCGCAAATAAAGCAAAATAATGTGTGAATACGTGGTAACCATAGCTGTGTAACAAGAAAGAGCATGTCATTTACAAGTCGCATGACCTTCCCTCTCTGTTGTCTGGACAGATCACATGCAAGAAGATAGACATTGGCCTGCCCCTCGCAAATGTTCAACATTTGATACATCAAACTCTTATGTTTAAACAAAATCCATTAGTCTCTGTTTTAGTGTAACCAGGTGCTTGACACGGCCAAGTGAACCTCACGCTGCCAAAGGCTGCTGGCTCCAGTACAAGATGGCAACCACGGTGCATCGAGCAATTCTCACAACAGTTAATTGATCCTCCGTCTTTCGGAATGAGTCGATGGAAACTGAGAAACTCCACAAAGCTGGCATCAGAGTGGAGATCAAGGGTCATCAAATTAAATACCCAAGGGGGAATTCCATTCAATAATTTAGTGTTTGATTCTCCTGTTTATCACAGCATAAATCAAGGCTGCAGTAAATTTAATCTTGCAGTATTCCCATGTCATTATAATTCCTAACTCGTGGATCACATATAAAGTATAGATTTCCATGACTTACACTTTTAAATAATAATTTAAAAATTGTTTGTTGAATGCATGTAATGGATGACTAATGCTTCTATTCATGTAAAACACTTATGTATAATTTTACAGGAAAGTCATAGTGTCTAATTTCAAGTGTTCTTGCAGAATATCGCATTACATATTCATTTTAACATTGATCCATTTCTCATAACCTGCTCATCTGCTTCAGGACCATGGGATATCCCCGACCCGAGGCCGGCCCATCACCGGGCAATCACCGAATCCCACGCCAGAGGTCATCTACAGACACCAGTTCACCTAAACAGCACATTTGTGGGTGGAAGCCCACAAGGAGCAGGAATGAAATCCACAGCTTTATCTGAGCACATCAATGAACCTCAGTTGTTTTTTTAATTAAGCTTCTACCTTCATCCTAGCCACCATTCGACTTCTGAGTTGCACGAAGGAAGTCGTCAAAGTGCACAAGCAACCACACGATGGCTGAGGACAGCATGACGACAACTTAAGTACAAAGAAACCCCAAGATGTTTCACCATAAACATAATTCACTGACTCAACCATAAAACTGACGTTGGCTGAATCACAGTACTGCTGTCTTCTCGAAAAGAGAGAAATGAAGCTTTGAAAGTCAAGATAGATGGGATTATAGCGTGGTGTCAATCACCGTCGATTTTAATCCTGAGGGAACCAATACCCTTCTCATTTTTAACGCCTTGGGTTAAACCAGTCAGCTACTGACAGCCTACAATGTCCCACCCACTGTGAGTTACTGGAGTCTTGAATCTCTAGATGTCAGCAGCAGTTTGAATCGATCAACAAATACGACGGTGATCACTACTGACTACACCTGCACACAGCTGACTGAGTGGGTGAGGTTGCACCCGAAGATCATCACTGTGTACGATTGTGATGTTCTCTGGTCAATCCGTCCACAAACTGGGAGTGAGAGATTAAAAATGGGGCTTTGCCAGGCAATGAGGATACAGAGACGGTGAGCAAATACTAACATAAGCAGCACAAAAAGGGAGCCGATATTGAGGGTGGGCAGGGGCGGACATGTCAGGAGCCTTTATCTTGAGTTGTTCTGCGATGCGAGGCATGAGGAGAGGTGTGTGTGTGTGTGGATACAGAGTGAGAAGCTGAGATACATGCCCAGACAGCACAGGGTACAAGGCTGTACAGTGTACAGAACAGATAGGAGAGCAGTCCATCGCAGGGCGGGCACACACACACACACACACGCACGCACGCACGCACACACGCACACACGCGCGCACACACACATGCACACACACAAGTAGAATCGGTTTATCTACAGGAAGCCTATGCAAGACAGGGAGAACTAATACAAATTACATTAAATAAAATTTGGAGCAGTTTTCATTCTTTAATAAAGAAAAGGGCATGAATGACACAGGTTTTGGGTCGGCTTTTTGCATGTACTCTCTTTTCCTCTAGAAAAATTTCAGTCAGGTCATCCTCTATGTTTGCCAAGTTCAACTAAAAATGGCCTGGCCATTTGCCATACCACCACACAGACCTAAGATTTATACCAAATGTACTAAATAAAGGTCAGTATCAGCTGGTTTGTGCTATTTTCTGACCACGGAGGACAAAGAACAGTGCTCTGGCTAACATTAACACACTGCAGGCTTGTTCAATCACAAGCAGATATCAGCACTCTGGTCTTTAAATAAAAGACAGCAGATACTCTACATCTAGGCATCACATGCAGGTGAAATATTCACTCGGGTTTGTTCTAGTAGAGCAGGTAGTGCTGGGACACTATGGACCTGTAACCTCAAAAGATGCCAGTTCAGTAAATGTGAAGAGTCATCAACCACTTACCGTCCAACTTCTTAACTGGATGAGGTCATGGGAGAACATGATGTCAATCCCAGGCAGCATAGGGCACAGGGCTGGGAAAAGACCCTGGATGGGATGCCAGTCCATCACAGGGCACACAGATGCACTCACACACTACAGTCAATATAGGGGTAATTCATTTAACTCTGCGTGTCATTAGACTGCAGGAGGACACTGTACTATTCACTCATGATGGGGGTGGGATTCAGACTCTGCCCCCAAAAAATTTCAATACAAGAGCCACCATGCCAGCCCGTTTCAAAAGCAGATTACAATGAATCTACTTCACCAAAATGCCCCACTGTTGCTGTCTAGATCAGATCAGGCTACACCAAACTAGTTTAGCCTCAGAACTGACATTATTCTTCTGTCAAGTTTTTTGTCTGTGTTTGTTTATGTATTTATTTGTTTCTTTCACCAAAAATGGAGGTAAACAACAAACAAAAAAAGAGATATCCGGCACGACATTGCACATCATTCTCGACGACAGAAGCCCAACATTTCAAAACATTTTCAAAATATACATATATTTTTTGCTACACAATCCGTGACCCAATGAATGTGGTTCTGTGAGCCAAAACAACAAATTACAGAAGAGGATGGGTAAAAACTTGCTCATAGTAAAAGTCAAAAACGACATGGTTTGTGATGGTCAGATTCACAACTAAACTCCTCCGTCCTCAGAGAACTGTATACGGGCGATCTGCGACTGAATAGCAACTGCTTCAAAGCCTCCTAATCTAATGTGAATTAATGACTTTGTAATCAGTGGTGACCTTTCTCTCTCATGACTGTCTTGATAAGATGCCATTCAAAGGCCTGGCAGCAACCTAAACCCAATGAGACTGCGGGCCCAGAAGCGCTTTTTGACTGGAAGAGCATGCAGACAGCCCGGAGAGTCGGCCCAAGGATGAGTCACTTTCTGCATGTGACATCCCTCTCACACTTGGTGCTTATGGCCTGGGCTCCCTCCTTAAGCTGTTTTGACCCAGCTTCTCCACTTTGTTGACGCAAAGGCTCTCTACCTTTGAAGTCCACTCTTGAGGTCCAAAGGCTCCCCTTGAGGAGACCTCTCCGTCGCGTTCACTGCCCCCCCTCACTCGCACGGGCACACGGGCCAGTGTCTCCTTTTTTGAATACCAGTCGTTCCCATCATCAAATACCCTTCTGTCCCTGTTGTCAGCTTAGCCGAATGCTCCAGCAGAGTAAAGGCAAACAGAAAATTAACTAAAGCCACTTGGGTGATGTCGACCAAAATGAGCACAGTAGCCTGTGGCCTCCATCAGCTTCCACATTCCACCAGCTTCCACAGCACAGAAGATGTGACAAGCAGTGGGGGAATAACACAGAACACAGTGGCCAGTTAGGAAAACACAAAGCCAAGATGAAACCAGATTCTTTTTCATATAACAGCATTAACACAGAAAGGTTCGTTTTCATTAATGGTAATTTTTTGTTGTTGTTGTTGTCAGTTATTCTGCAATTCCATACGGAGTGTGCTGAGACACTGCATCAGTTGCACACATTAGCTGTGTTGTTTTTGCAAAGTAACACTGAAAGAATAGCTGTTGTCCGACCAGAACATATCCTGTGTTGCCGAAATAAAGACACAGGATATCCGTATTCTGCAATACAGCAGCAATTCAAGCTGTGCAAATTTCCTTTTGACACTGTCTGGGTGTCCTTTAGCCTGAGGGTATTTTGTAGACCACACACTTGCTTTTAGAGTGCTTCATGCCATGCTTTGATTGCTAAATAACACATTATAAGCCGCTACTAATGTCATCGAGAAATATGAATGACTTGGTCCCCTTGGCAACTGGACATGCTCTGCAAATGAACTGCTCCACACCAAACAGGTGGTCAGGCTGCTCTGAAAGGTGGCTTTTCTCATTTACAGCCCCACGCCGTTGCCGGTAAGCACACTTAGGCGAGGTGTAGAGAAACTCGGTGAGTGTACAGAAATGGCTTCTGGAGCCAAAAACATAATTAACCAAGGCTGAGCTCACCGAACACCAGGATAAAGTTGCTCATTTATTTCTGGAAGGTTCTCCAGCCGAAACACCCTGGCAGAATTTTCTACTTAGCAGCCTCTCTTGCATATCTTACACACAGATCCCCACAACATAAATATAGAAACATGTGACCTGACAAGCATATATGCGTAACAGCCCCACCACAGTAAAGTCAGGTTGTAGCAGTGAAGTCAACCTTAGCCGAAAAAAGGAAACTCCACGCGTTACGCCTTCAGCTGCCTACCAAAGGCAGCTCCACGCGTTACGCCTTCAGCTGGCTACCAAAGGAAACTCCACGAGTTACGCCTTCAGCTGGCTACTAAAGGAAACTCCACGCGTTACGCCTTCAGCTGGCTACCAAAGGAAACTCCACCAGTTACGCCTTCAGCTGGCTACTAAAGGAAACTCCACGCGTTACGCCTTCAGCTGGCTACCAAAGGAAACTCCACACGTTACGCCTTCAGCTGGCTACCAAAGGCAGCTCCACGCATTACGCCTTCAGCTGGCTACCAACGGAAACTCCACGCGTTACGCCTTCAGCTGGCTACCAAAGGCAGCTCCATGCATTACGCCTTCAGCTGGCTACCAAAGGAAACTCCACGCATTACGCCTTCAGCTGGCTACCAAAGGCAGCTCCACG
>JAODKE010000020.1:8477019-8490385 GCA_026779605.1 Mormyrus hasselquistii
GACCCTGAAGTGGAAGGCAGTCTATAGAAGAGAAGCACCAGACCCTGAAGTGGAAGGCAGTCTATACAAGAGAAGCACCAGACCCAGAAGTGGAAGGCAGTCTATACAAGAGAAGCAGCAGACCCTGAAGTGGAAGGCAGTCTATAGAAGAGAAGCACCAGACCCTGAAGTGGAAGGCAGTCTATACAAGAGAAGCAGCAGACCCTGAAGTGGAAGGCAGTCTATACATTGCTTTCCAGGGTTAGTACATATTAATGAGACTCGTACCAACCACTGATGGGGGATTACAAAATATATGCATTCTTTCACAGGCTAAAGCCCAGATTTGTCTTGCCTTTTCACCCAGATTTAACGCGTGTTCTTCCACAGTATGGTCATTTGCACAGACTATCCTCTTACAGTTGCTCATTCATGCCCGTGAAACACATGCACCGAGAGGCAGGCAGGCCCACTGGAAGCACCGAAGACACACAGGAGAACGTCTGGCCTCATGTCATGAGGCTCCCACTGCTGCTCTTTACTGCGGACGCCAGTGCAGCCAAACCAAATCCGCCTCTGAACGGTGAGTAGCGTAGAACATCGTGGATCAAATCTATTCCGGAGCAGAAAGGTTTTACGTTACACCCAAATGGACTACGGTTACAGGAACCAAACACCATCTAAGTGTCCAGCCTTCAGCAGTCTCTGTGCCTTCTGCTACAGAGATGGCAGTGTATGCCGTAAAAATTAGTTTTTATGACACACAAATCTGCAAGCTATGTGTGTTTCGCTCCTAAACCGCCTATAGCCAGGTATTTACGATAAAATAACTGTCATTGTATGTGGTAATGTACATCTGCGGGACACATTAAGAAGTCATAAATCTTATGATACCATAAACCTGGATATCACTTCATCTAGATCAGTGAAATTCAATGCTAAGGTAACTTAGTAAGAGTAATTCAGGAGACACATCCGGAAACGGCACGTGGCATTCAGAGACACTGTGCAGAATGTCCCTTGCCCAGTTTAACTGCAATTAATGCTTAGCAATTTGACACAATTCATGAGATCTGAGTCTTAATCAAACTGTAAATGCATTTGATTTTTAAAGATAAGATACTTTATTAGCAGGTTAAAATCATGCTGGATATATTTAGTTTATTCTCAATAAAAAACACTAATTAGGAAACATATTTTTCATATATATTTTGGTATGCAAAACTTTTAGTACATCCTATATAGCCTTAAGAGAATTATGCAAACTTTTATTGTTAATACTTTATCATTAAATTAACAACGTCCGAGTACAAAATGAATTCAAGCATTTTATCTTACTTATTTTAATTTCCATTTAACTCCCTCGCAAACTTAAACACAGTGAACACCCTACAGCGATTGTGTAATACAGCATGTCTGTGCTTCCTGCAGATAATAGAAATCCGTCATCTTCACTTGTAAACGATTAAAGGAGCATACCTTTTAATTTGAGAACAGCTGCATATGGAATGAGTCACACATGGTTGTCAGGAGTAGTAACCAATACTAATCCTAATATTACTAACTGTCCTGCCCAACCTTTTCCTCTCTCGTTCAATCCACCGGATCATCGAATTCTAATAAATGTATCCAGGACAACCACTACAGGTCTATTAGTCATCTTAAAGTAACTGACTCTCTCAAAGAGTTAAAATGGCCATAGCCTTCTATTCAGAATCATCGCCTTCTCTTGTGACTGTCCTCTTCGTTCGCCAATGAATTGTACTACTTTCTTCGTATATATCTGGCAATATCAAACAGTTTTCTACTGTGAACATCATAGTGGATATCAGTGCAATGGCTTTAGTTACACTCATAACTCAGAGGTTTAGTCAAACCTAAAAACTGAAAAATGACATGTTGAAGCTTTTCCTGGTACTGACAGGCAGGAGTGTGTGTGTATGTGAGTGGGGGCGTGGGGGGGTCGTCCCCCAATCCCATATTTCCCCTCCATATATTAAGCGTGCAGTCTGTACTATACTGGGTGAGAGGACATCCTGATTTTTGGCTTCCAAGCAGGTACGTAGAGTGACGCAGTACTAGAAACAACTAGATCAGGGCAAAAATGCAATTGCAGGGGTTACATAAGTTAAGAATTCTCAAGTGAGTATTTTTAAATTGGTAATTAACAATGTGCTGTTAGGAAGTCATAATGTTCCCTAAACATTACAAAAACTTGATTTGACATCTAATACTTATACAAGACCTGCTGAAGCTGTGTGGTAGATATAAAAAATGTTAAAGCCAAGTGCAGAGTGAAAAGGGGGGAAACAGTGAGGTGAGCAGCTTGGGAGGCAAACAAAGAATCTGAGAGCAACTTTTTAAGTCCTTCAGAGTCATCGGTATGTAACATCAGAAAGAAAGAAAAAAAAATCTCTCCATCGGCTACATAAATCCCAGAGCATGGCAGCTGGGAGGTCAGAATCTTATGCTTCAAAATGTGAGGCAACATAACTGAACATTTATACCACAATCCATTCATTGAAGAAGTTCATCACATTATTATTAATTACTCTAGTCAAGGGAAATGGGTCATTGAGGACATGAGTACTTCAAACATTCCGCAGCCACATGACTTTGTGATTTTAACTCAAGAATGCATTTCAAATGAACTCCTTCAAAGAATAGAGAAAAGCACATCACAAGGAACGCAAAAATACCATCAAAGGAAAAGTATCGATTTAACAGTATTCAGAATTCTTAATGAAGATCGATTGTCTCAGTTGTTTAACATGCTTTGTTATAAGTTTTAAAGCAGCATTTTAAAATCAACAAAAACAGAAATCATGTCTCCAAGACATGGCCACTTCTGGTTCCGTATCCTACTTGTATCGTGAAATAAACCATCTCCATCAATGTTATGAATTTGGCCACTCAGAAATGGCCAGGAAATGGTACAGTATCTTCATACAGACAGCAGAGCCGCATTCTATAACTTTTAATACCCAACAGGTAAAAATTTGAAACTGACCATCTTCATTGGGATGATTTAAGTGTTTCTGGAAACCTCAGGTATGAAAATAGTAGGATGCAGGAAGGATGCATCTAGATTATTTTGTTAATAAGATTTTCTGTGATTTATTTGACAAGCTAAAGTACACTGAATTATATAAAATAAAACCCATCAGATCAGTTTACTAGAAACATTGATTTGTAAAGAAATCAGAAAACTACTTAAGAAAGTCTACTAAGGGTTTTAAACAAAATATATTTTGTAACAGCCAACTATAACAGTCAAACATAAAAAAATGCCCTTTGTCTGCTGAAAAGAGATACAAAGAAAACTTACTTATCAGTTTAACCAGACACAGGAATGTTACATTTTGTTATACTACTAGTGAACAACGAAGAACTATTCCTTAAGATTATTAATTATTCCACTTTTGGTGGTCATACACCAGCATGCAATGCCAACCGTGAATTTCCACAAAAAAAAATCTATTCATTATTAATACTGCAAAGCCCAAAAAAGTTATTAATAGTTATAAATTTGAAACCCGAGCTCTCTGTAACAGAGTATCTCGAATCGTGACATTCCGTGTGTTCCATTTTGTTCCATTTACCCGATCTGTCCCACATATGCTTTTTAATTACAGCGTGTCTGGAAAAGCCGATATCGCAGCCACAGTATCTGCACGCCCTCCGCAAGGGGTATACTTCATACCGTCTCTACACCGCAGCCCGAGTCTATCAATCGCGGCTGACAACGACTTCATAAGGCGCTGGGACTTCGCTTTAAAGTGAGACTTCACCAAAGCAACCCCCCCCACCCCCCCACTAAGCATCTAGAGTATTTGGCTTCATTACTATTTAAGCCATGTGAGACACTAACTTCTGTAAATGGGACACACATCTGAGCAGACGTGTGCCACTTCAGACGGGGCCCCCATCGCCAGCGGGGTCCTCTCTCTTTCCCTCCCTCCATTTCACCCTCCCTCTCTCTCCCTCTCTTTCTGCCAGCCCCAGTTGAGAAGCCTGCAAACTGAGGTCCAAAAGGAGCCGTCCCACAAGAATAAAACTTCAAGCCCCGTCTAGGAGAAACAGGTCATTGGTCAGCGGTCTAAATATCCATACTTTACTCCTGACTTCCACTTCCACAGGAGTATCTCTGCTTTATTGCTCTCTCTCTCTCACTCGCTCTCTCTCTCTCTGCTCTGACTTTGTTTAACTGGTATTAGGCTTATCCACAATTCCCCTCAATTCCTTCTTCCCTCTAAATTTCTGTTTATCTTTGGAGCGGTAATGATGAGCAAGTTGCAGAACACAACAAAAAATGTATCAGACCAAAATTTGTTTTTATGAGTGCTATAAATTTGACCTCAACCTAGACAACTACATCACAACAGAGGCCGGTTTATCACAGAGAATGCTCTCCTATTTTACACAACACCAATCTTCCAAACAAACCTCATCCACTGGAGGACAATGAATTATGCAAATTTTGTGAAGTTAT
Source organism: Mormyrus hasselquistii (assembly GCA_026779605.1). NCBI lineage: Eukaryota > Metazoa > Chordata > Actinopteri > Osteoglossiformes > Mormyridae > Mormyrus > Mormyrus hasselquistii. The sequence continues at coordinate 8,481,491 of JAODKE010000020.1, forward strand.
GCCGCATGATCAGAATAACAGAGAGAATAAGGAGGATACAAGAAAACACTAATTCAACTCCAATAAATTATTGCGGTAACTCCAGCACAGGGTGATACCGTAGGTTGTTGGGTTGCACTGCTGTTTGACATCCGCCATGTTGGGGGTTTGAATCCAGCCATTGCTATGCCTGTAGAGTTGGCATGTTCTCTGCACGTTGTGTTGCTTAACTTCAAGTTGCCTGGTTATTCTTCACACACTCCAGAGACATGCAGCTAGACTAACTGGTGTCTCTAAATTGGCCATACTGTATGAAGATGTATGTAGACTGGTATCCCATCTAGGGTGTACCTCTGCTTTGCCTGGGGTAGACTCAACCCCCCACCAGTGACATTGACCAGGGGAAGTAGTTAGAAGATGGATGGATTATTTCTACAATTTAACTGCTCTGGGTAGTTTTCTAATTATTTTACAAATTCGTAAACACCCATCAAAATAAGAATCAAACAGGAATGTTAACCCATTCTGTATATTAGCTAATTACAAATCTTTTACAGTTATAACACTACAAAATATTAAATTACAGTCTTAAAGATATAGTACGTTCATCTTTTCAGTTACCACTTTGTAACAATACAAAACAAACTGAAATATGTGATCAAAAATGACTTTTTATCTGATATGAGTATTGCACATATTGCATAGTTACAAAGTGTCACTAGAAGGGATGTTCTTGCTAATTCATTTCTAATGTCCCCCTAGAAATAAATTAAAACTATATCTATATTTTAGTATATCTATATTAAAACTATATAACTGTATCTAGCTCTACACGGACTGCTTCTTACACATATCTTACCTCCAACAGAGTCTGGCTACTAAGTGAAGTTTTGGTAGCAATTTGGTAAATGAAAAAAATCAAAATACAAAAACACAGGTCAGAAATCCAGACGTCATGTAGGAACCTCATCCGCTCGAAAAATGAATGTCTGATCAAAGCTACTACTGAAAATTTAACTGATGAAAAAACAATATTTTAGCGGTAAATTCACCTTTTATTAAACTCTTCACTTTCAATTTTGTGAAATACCGAGACATTTAAAAAAATGTGAATGTTGCGGGAGGCGGGACTTTAATGTTCCACAAAGCGCAGTTTGGATACGAAGAGGCAGCCTGGGCTCCGTCTGCATCTAAACCATGTTGAGCACAGCATTAGTAGCTTAGATGTTTCTGATTTCACTCCCCAAGTAGGAGGATCTGCAACCCTCTTGATCACCTTTAAACTGAGTTTTTAAAATTGGTGTCAAAAAATGAGTCTGAATTTGACACAAATAAGCAATAATTCCTTTTCAAGAAGGGGATGAATATTACAAACCCCTGTAGAATTTAGAATTTTTGAGTTTAGAATTTGTCACGTTGTAGCTGCATAATAAAATTATTTAAATTCATTTTTGTTCCTCATGATTCTACACTCAGTGCCCCATAATGACAGCACAGACACATTAGTGCGAGAGGTAACCAAGAACCCAAAGATCTCTCTGGCTGAGCTCCAGAGATCCTTTGTGGAAATGGGAGAAAGATCTAGAAGAACAACCATCACTGCAGCCCTTCACCAGTCTGGGCTTCATGGCAGAAGCCTCTCCTCAGTGCAAGGAACATGAATGTGTACCCACAGCATCTGAGACCACGAGTAACGTGACTCACAAGCATTTTTCTTTAATAAAATGTGCGTTATAATACAGGAAAGAGGTACGTATCCTTCCCGCATAGGCTGATTGCCGTATCGTAAGCAATTTTTCGTAAATTTGTGATGGCACTGATAATTTGCCTTTTTTTTACATTTTTATTGGTAACAGAATTTACTGTAATTTTTAGGCTTGTTTTTCAATATTTTACTGTTAGCGACAATTTTTATGCTCGTCGTAGGCTACCATAGGCGAGCAGCCTAGCCTAGCCTATGGGACTTGGTCTCTTTCATGTACAGCCATAGCGTAGTTTTTTATGCATTTAAAGATGAAAGTGTGTCTAATATGCCGAAAAATATGATATTCTCAATCAATATTACTTACATTGTCACTAAAAGCTCAATTATTATGCTTATAAATGTTTTGTATGGGGGTATTTTGGGACCAGAATGGGTCTGAATACTTGCGCCCATTTGATATTTCAGTTTTTCTTTTTTAATAAATTTGCAAGAAATTCTACATTTCCGTGTCTGTGCTGTCATTATCGGGCACTGAGTGTAGATTTATGAGGAACAAAAATGAATTTACATATTTTTAGCATGAAGCTACAACATGACAAATGGTTGAAAACTGAAAGTCTGAATACTTCTTGAATGCACTGTATATTCAGCGGCCACCGGCCAAACTGTGGGTAGAACCCCCATTTTCCTAGAGAACAGCTGGAACTCTGAGGCAGGGACTGAATAAGGTTTCATGGAATTTGGCCCATGACATTTTTCCACTTGCAGCCTCCCTATTAGCTTTAACAAGTTTGTCATCAGAACTGGGAAAATAAACAACTGAACAATCGTACCATCGTTTATTGTACCATCGAACTCTAGATACCATATTGTACCACATGAAAGTTGCAGGCCGGTGGAGCGCAGGATCCGCTGAGCGCTAACACCTGATACATCACACAGCTGCACAGTCCTAAGTCTGTCGAACAGTAACTGAACCTCCAGACCTTGCAGCTGCATGATTCACCATTTGCAGCATCAGGCAATTGACATAAACAAAGTCTGACTGTTAAAGTGCGTTTAATGTTACAAAAGGAAAGACAACAGCAATACCAGCCATAAACTGACAGTAGCCATAAAATGTGTAAACTGAATTGAAGACAATATTCCCCAAACTATGACTAGAAGTAATTAGAAGATGGATGGATGGATGGATGGATGGATGGATGGATGGAAATAGCACTGTGCTGCAAGCTCCCAGAGCATGGAACCTCAACAGTAATGCCAAGATCAGTGCTAAACCAGCTTTTGATTACACAACCCAGGCCATGAGCAAAATCCTTCTTAAGAACTTGTAATAAACAACATGCAAAACATATTTATTTTTACTTATGCAAATCTGAACTGTTAAAACATATTTCTGTACATATTTATCTTCATAATTGTTTAGGTGGGAAAAAGGCACCAAACCGAGTATTTGTTTAACAGAAAACACAGGATTATGTTAATAAACGATGTGTCATTTCTGAATTTGGAACAACAACAGGGCTTCGCTTAATGCCGTGAAGCTCTCGAGTCCGCAGGCTCGGGACACGCGATCCAAGGCCCAGGTCCTGTACGGAACCAGCGGGGTGGCTTGTGACACATCACACTTGAGCGGATTAGAAGTGGTGGGGGGGGGGGGGGGGTGTTATGTCATGGGAACGCTGCCAGATCGGGGGGGATGCTGTTTCCGCGTGGGTCTCCCTGCCATGGCCTGTCTGTCAGGGACCTGTCCAGGCTACCAGGGGGAATCACAGGCCCCACGTCTGAGGACCACCAGCACATGCCTCCCACTCAGCCCCCACCCTCCTCAATCCATCTCCTGTCGGTGTTGGGTAAACACACACGAACCTCTCCAACCGGCGGGGCTGAACCGTGACGCCCAGAACGGCAATGCTGACGGGGCCCCTCAAGTGCCCACAAGTGGCAGGGGGTGTGGAGATTATCTTCTGTGAGTCAGGCCATGGAAGCCAGCAAGGATATCTCAGGATGGGATGTTTACCTTCTTATACTTAATCCATCTGGGAGAGCGTGAATTTGGCAGGTGGCTGAACATAACTCACTCAGGCACAAACATAGACATCTAACTGGCAAATAGGAAGCCGTAATCTTATCATGCAGCAGTACACTGTAGACTGCAAATATATACTGTCAAAGATTCTTTAACTTCAATACACGCCCTCAGCAGAGAAATCCTAATTACCTGCTTAGGTATGCTCAATAATTTTGATTTTGTTTTTCATAGAACAACAAATTTTTAAGCAAGCACACTGCCACATACTGCAGCCAACAGGAAGATAGATCTATCCATCCATCCCCATCAATCCATAAATCCGTCCATCCGTCCGTCCTTCCGCCCGCCCATCCATCTGCATTTGATTATTTGTGCTGAATTTATATATTTTTCCAATGCTGCCTCACACCACATCTCTCGCTATCTTATCGTATCGTTTCTCATTTTGGAAGATGCTAGAAGCAGTGGTTCCTTATGGCATATATGACTCAAAGTGCAACATCCCAGGCAGGCAAACAGGCAGGCAGACAGACAGGCAGACAGACAGGCAGGCAGGCAGGCAGGCAGACAGGCAGGCAGGCATTTGCATTTGTGATGCTGAGCAGTGCTCCTCTGGCTCCCCAAGACCCCAGACACATCACAGAGCACCCACTGGAATCCTGGGGCTTACTTCCCTTGTTTTTCATGTCACATCACAGTCACTGTAGCGTGTGACCAAGCATACATATGAGTGTTACAAATGATTCGTCAACCGTAACCTCCTCTGTGCAATTCAGACTGATGATACTGAACATTCTCAAGATTTTCAAGTGTTTGCGATTGGACAATTTCTGTTATTGATGGAAACAGTAAACTTCACAGCTGGAAGGACAAATGAGCCCCGAAATGTCTGGAACAGTTTCAGTCATACAGCTGCAATTTCCTTACAATGCAATATTGGCCAGTGCAATATGCTCGGCCTGCTAAGGTGATGCATTAAACCATTAAGAAATGATGCATTAACCGTTGCATTGCAATGTACTGTTGCAAGCTTTGCATTTACATAAAGTACAATGTTTTCCAGTGCAATTACAGTGAAAGCTGTCATGCCACAGTGAATAATTGGCCCACCTTAACATTTTTTTTGGAGGGAGTAAGGTTGCTGGTTCAAATCCCGTGAATGCCCAGAGTGATTCTATTCCGCTGGGCCCTTGATCAAGGCCCTTAACCTGCAATTGCTTTATCCTGGGTATGATGTTAGTCTACATCCAGCCCTCTAAGGAGGTCCTCGAACTTACAGGGAATAACTTGGGGGTTGAATCTTTTACAAATCTAACAAAAGCACAGGTGCATCACTGTTTAATACTGGAATTCAGTAATAACGCTAATTAAAATACAATGAATTTGATAGACACATGTCACCTGGATTATTCCCCATTCTATTTCCCACAGCAAAGACTAAGATTCTGAAAAAGCAGTAAATTTCAGCCCACTAACAACAGGGTAGCATAAGGGGTGAGGGGGCACCTATGAGGGTCACAGGGGACCCCAGAGCAGATGGGCCAAGGTGGCGGTGGTGAGGGTGGGAGCTGTAGGTACAACAGGCAGAGATGATGGCACAGGGGTTTCCCCAGGTGAGCAGAGCCGGGCTGAAGGCCACACCTGGGCTCTTCTGAGCCTGTCCGCCTCTCACATGGTTCTGGAGCTAGAGACGCACAGCTTAAGGGATGCAGTGAAAACAGAGAAATATCCATTCGCACTGCTGCGAAGGAGCTGGACCCATCATCCAAGCAGCACCGCTTTTACGGACCAGAGCTAACCTCAGAACACCCAGGTACCATTCACACCTTTCAAACACAGGTCTGTATTGTACCGTCTCACCTTTGAAGAATCGTTTTGTATTTGTAAACATTGCAGCTTTGCATAGATCTTTAGCAAACAGCTAGTGATGCAACTTTGCAAATACAGGATACTGTAAATATCCTCAGTGCCATAAAGACAACATTAAGAACTGCTTTAATGCGTACGTTCAATACTATTCTTCTCTGGCAGATGGCAATAGAAATACCTCAGTATTTGTTTTGTTTGTTTATTTCAAGTATGTAGAAAATATATTCAGTAGAAATGCTGGCTTTGTGTTGATAACATCCAGCACCACCACAAAGTCAATATGCCTGTCACCTGGCATTATTCAGAATTTGAGAACAGAATCATTTTACCATACATCAAAAGTACTCAAACAGATGCAGTACTGAGGTAATATTGACACTTAAACAATACTATTAAAACTCTTTTTTACATGAGAGTAAACAATTCTTGCAATAAGCAGGCCTGCTAGTGGTTTACACTTAATGATAGTGGTTGGTATAGAATTAAATGGGAATAAAACTGAAATAAGTAAAAACTACATTTTAAGATCTCTCAGCAATGTTTATCACATGTAATTTGAGATAAAGGGTATTGCTAAATAATCACTGTACATGATTTTAGCTGAATAGGGACAGTAAAACATTTTCCCAATGAAAAAATACAAATATAAAAAGCATCGGTGTTGAAAACTATGGTCATATTTATGTGTAGGGTCAAGATTTTTGTATTTAGACATTTTCGCAAAACTCAGAGATTGAATCAACTGGAGGCCGCCTCTCTTCTCATTTTTTTCCACCGAACGAGTTACATAACACATGGGAAGGCGTTTCTCTGACTGTCTGTCTTCGCCTTCCCGGGGTACTTTAATCCAGATCGCAAACGGGGCGAATATGGGTCAGCGGGTTAGGAGTGTCTGGGAGTCAGATGCCTTTCATGCAAACGCCGGATCACATGCGCCCCCCAGAAAAAAAAAATAAAAATCTCTACCAAATAAAATGAAATGTTCAAGGGAGCGAACGCATTCCTACCTGCCCCTGCTTATTACATAACCGGGACCTGGCAGGGAACCACCAAGTTAAAGTGAAACAATGTCCCTCATTTCTCTAACAGCGGATCATCGCCACATATCACAGGCTAAGAAAACCCGCTACTGAAACCACGTCAAACGGCCGGGGGAGGGAAGTGATTTTTTCCGTCATGTTGAAAAAAAAAACTGGAAAGATCTTTAATGGATATTCCCTCGCTCCTGCCTCCGGTTTATGGCTAAACCTGTTACATAACCGGCTTACATTCCTCATTCAACGTATCAGACTCTAAATATACCCCATCCGCTGAGGAAATGTGCACAAAGAGACGCGTCCGTGTCTGAAACTGCTCCGCTTGTCTGTGCCATTTCGTCCACGAACCTTATTAAAAATCTATGTAGATATTAGTGCATGAATATCTTTTCGCTCTAACTTGCGTTAGATGCGTAAATGGAGGCTGTCTACAGGGGGTGTGGCTAACCGGAGATATTGTCTGTAGTCTAAACAGGCATCAAATAATCAGCCATATTTAGCAGTAATATTTTAAAGAATATTCAAAGCACATTGGATGGATTTTAAAATGATCGAGGGAAATTATCACACGCGGTCTGTCCGTCCGTGATGAAACGGCTGGTAACCCGTCAGGTTAGGTGCTGGAATATGTCAAGGCAGCCTGTTTAGCTGAAGCAGAGGTATGTATGAGCAAGTAAAAGACACGCCGGTTTATTACAGAAAAAGGCGTCCATATATGCGCATCCAGGGCAGCAGCCCCACTAACAGCATCCCGCTGCTGTCAAATCGCAAACGGGAGAGAAAAGTTTAGCTACGTTACTTCCAAGTGGCAGTCGTACTTCTCCCAAAAAAGTTCCACTTCCACAAGCATCTAAGCAGAAATCAGGAGATCAGATTATAAATGGGCATCAAATAAAATCTCTTCCAGGCGAACGCGCACTGCGAGCAATCCTGCAGAAATATTGCCGATCATTTGTATTATTGTTATATGTATTTTTTTGGTATCTTGTTTCAGATGTCGTATCCTGTTGCTACTTTTTAACCCCCAGGACGGCCGGTGAATCTGCCCAAATGGCGCACCGAAGCAGCGAATGCGAATTAAAGTGGCGATCCGGCGGCTGTCACGTTAGGCGCCGGAATGGAAGTTTAATTTCTGGACGGTGAAGAGATCGATTCCCCAAAGCTCCCGAAACTGCTGTCATTTACCATGTTCATATCGAGAGCCGGCAGTTCTTTTGAAGTTCGCCGCTTTTTCTTTTTTTCCCGTCAGATGTCATTACTGTTATATGACTAAAAGATATGTTTTGGGATCTTACCTCTGTTGGTGCTCGAACAGCTCTGCCTTCGAACCGGGGCTTGCTGGTCAGTTTTTCCGAGAGTCTCCAGGTTAACCGGGGTGTCCCTGACCGGGGTAGCCGGCTCCGCAGCGCCGCTGCCCGTGTCATTTGCCGGATCTGGAGGGGACTCCATGTTTTAAACTCGGATGTATATCTTAACTGCCGGTGCGAACGGTTTCACGCCGGGTTTCTATAAATTGCGAGCTCCGACGCTCGGGTCTCGCCGCCTATTTTAGAGTATAACTAAGAAGTGCGAGTGTGAGATCGCGGCAGCGGTGGGTGTGTGGGTCTGCTCGTCCACTGGCAGCGCTAGTGAGAGCTCCAGTCCTACAACTGGAAAGGGAAAGGTTGTCAATAGCCGAGATAATAGATGAAAAAAACCAGTGCCGTCTTGTTTTCTGACATGGGGATGACATACAGTCTGCTGCGGAACACTTTTAAGTCGGCTGATCAATCCAATAACTGTTATTGGATCAGAGGTGGGGGAAGCTTTTTATAAAGATCACAGCGGTGCACTTTAACAAAACGCCTCATACAAACAAAAATGTCTGATTTTAACAAACGTTTACCTGACACATGTTCAACATAAATTATTAAAGAAACTATAAATGGTCAAACTACCTATAGCTTCAACTGTCATTATTCTTACAGTACCTGAAATAGCCATAATTTCTATACTAATTTTACTGTCACTACAATTATTCATAATTCAAATATTAACCTGGGTCAAATAATACACCATACACTTCTTAAAAATCAAATGACGAGATTTCCTTTGGTCCTCAAAATGGACTGCAAGAGGACTGTTGTATAAATATAAATGCGTTCAACAAGCTGTTTATGAAAGAGCCTAAACTATGTGGTAGAAATAAAGTCATATTTTTCTGGGTTCGTGAGACGGAAAAGTAATATAGGTGTCCTTGGCTTTGGATAAACTGATGCGTCAATGCTGTC
>JAODKE010000020.1:8506028-8519804 GCA_026779605.1 Mormyrus hasselquistii
AGGTACCACGTCCTCGTCCCTCGTTCTTGATCCCCAGGTACCACGGCCTCGTCCCTCATTCTTGATCCCCAGCTACCATGGCCTCTTCCCTCGTTCTTGATCCCCAGGTACCGCGGCCTCGTCCGTCGTTCTTGATCTCCAGGTACCACGGCCTCGTCCCTCATTCTTGATCCCCAGCTACCGCGGCCTCGTCCCTCGTTCTTGATCCCCAGGTACCACGTCCTCGTCCCTCGTTCTTGATCCCCAGGTACCACGGCCTCGTCCCTCATTCTTGATCCCCAGCTACCGCGGCCTCGTCCCTCATTCTTGATCCCCAGGTACCGCAGCCTCGTCCCTCGTTCTTGATCTCCAGTGTTTGCGGGCACCGTGTCTCCAGTGGACCCCACACAGCACTTCCAGAATGACACACTCTATTCTTGATGCTAAGAACTTCCCTCAGTTGCTATTTGTGACTTAAGTAATATCTAATGAAACAATAATGTCACAGTAACAATGCTGAAAAATGCACGTCTTTTGTCATAATTATATATAGCATAGCAGGAGTGTGAAAGGAGCTGAGAGGTGTGGAACAGATGACTGACTGTTCATATGAAAGAACTTCAGCACAACTGTAACTCTCTAAAGCAGTATTTCCCAGTCCTCGAAGACCCACAGCCTGTCCACGTTTTTGCTCCCTCCAAACTTCCTGCCAGACAGTCCACATTTTGCTCCCTTCCAGCTCCTGGTAGAGTAAACACATGGACTGTCTCTGGGTACTCGAGGATTGGGCTGAGAAACACTGCTCTAAGACACTGATTGGGTTGCAGCAGCGCACTCCCCATTGGGTACATTATTCAATGTCATCAGGATTAACCAAGAAGTGAGTGACAATAGTAATCCGACCCCCCGTGAAGTATGCTCCTTCCCATGTCATTTTTCAATGCCTGGTTCCATTATCATTAGTCAATTCACCAGTGTGTGTGTGCCTGTGTGTGCTTCAGTCTTAGAATTGTACATGGAGCCATGTAATTCAGTTTTGAATTAAAAATATTTTATATATTGTCCAATTATCTATGTAAAAGTTTTCATTGACACTTTGTGTCCATAGACATGCACAATAAATTGCTATATTGTAAAAAGATTCATTTTTAAACTATAGCACTTATAGTGCTGGCACAGGTGTTGATAGATTACTTGCCTGTCAAATTATGAGAGTTTTTTTGTATGTTTAATTTCTGTAAGTTTAGACAAATTAGTGTGATGTCATTTACCTTTCCCTGGCTAATTCAAAGTTAATTTACTGAGCTCACAGTGCAGAAAAATAACCAAATGATGACTTTTCATGATCCAGCCACATGGGTCTAATCTGTCATTTCCTACTTCAATCAAGGGTTGAAACAATAATCTGCCATTAGGATGAAAAACAGATGTAGTACTGTGTCAATCAAGGCAGATAACAGCATTTTTTATTGAAATTCATTCATTTTAGTGTTTCAACAAGAATAACATTTTAAACAACAGGTTACAGTGTACATATTAATCATGCAAATCTAGTGAATAATCCAATTGAGAAAAAGATATTTAATTCAGTTTAAATTTCCCTATATTTAATAAATGCATTAAATCGATCTTCCAAAACACCAGGGTCAGAAAAATCGCAGATTACTACATGCTGTATGTTAACTTGAGCTGATTGCAGAGATATAAAATGAAAGCAGAATTAATCAGAGGTGCAGCTGAAAAACAGTGAAATGACTCTGCTGAGTAATTAAACTTGATACTAGTGTGTCAGGTTGTGGAAAGAAGGTTCTCATACAGGGCTGGAGAAAGGCCAAGACTGGAGGATGTGGTAGTAAAAATGCCTCTATTAAACTCAGAATATAAAAATGAAAGAGCCTTTCAGGACAATCACGTCATTAAGGTGAAGTCAAATGGCTGAATAGTTTGTATGAATTAAAAAGCACCGTTTATCGCAGATGAGAAAACAAGGCTTCATGCTCTGCCTTTCCACTCAGATTCACTGTTCCATTCATTCAACACTCCATTCACTCTCAACTTAGCTGCTTAAACCTATCATCCATCACCTCATGCAAACCAATCGGGCACCACTGACCAGGAAAAGGCCCATGTGATTGTGACGGAGTCCCACACTTCCTGCATCCAGCTCACTTCAGAGATGAGAATGACATGCAGAGAAGCAGTTTTGTTAAATTGCTGCTTGACATGCATGAATAAGAATCCATCGACTATTGTGGTATTCCCCCCCCAACACACACCTAATCCCAACATGACGGCCTTAACCCCTACCCAGCCCTAACTTTACACATAAGTAACCAAACAAAATACACAACTTTTTAGTTTTGTTGATTGCATTCACAGATCCTTGTCGGCACCTGAAAAATGGTCCCCACAACATCAAAATAACAGGTTACATCCCCAGAACATTTCATCCCCACAATGTAATATAAACATAATACACACACACACAATAGAAGTAGCCCATATGTTGCACAGATCAGAACAAGCCTGTCCACACCTGTAAAACAAAAAGAACACTTAGATATTGGCTTCGAGTCAATCACAGTCAGGCTTCGAGTACGTCTGCAGTCTCAGAGGTTGGACGATTGCTACTCTGGCCCTTAGTTTTCGTGATTATTCCAATCATGACACTGAACAAGACTGCATATGAAAATATTATATTTATTCGCCTCTCCGTATGCAAAGGTCAGAGAAGCACAGAGCGGCAGGCCTTTTTGCCGCTCTTTTAAAATGCTGTCCGGGCATTTGTTATGGCTGGGGGAGGCATAAGGAGGAGGTACTGATGACAGCAGATAGGACAGATCAACAGTAGCGCTTCTTAGCACGACATGGTGAAATGAGCTCGTGGCTAAAATCACTCCAATTGATCGCCCCCTAGAGGGGGTAGGCAGCATTTATCATGATGCTCTGCATGTTTCCCATCATCCTCTTCTCTGTAACAGCCTTCAGTGGGTCCCTCAGTCCTCAGATGGAGTTGATTTCTGGGATGAATTTCTACAGACACTTGCATCATCAGATCAGCAGATTACAGTAGGGAGAAGTGTAGTGGCTACTATGGATTAGTCAGACATCTCCAGTGGCTTGATGCACACATAAAAACACACGCAAAAGCACTCAGCAGATACAGAATGCCAATGTTTAAGGAGAGCCTCACATTACCTGCTTTGTTTCCCTGCAGTCTCTTTTGTTTACCTTTCTCCAAAGTTGCGTGACTCATAATTAAAACATCTCCACCAGCAGCAGCTGCTGTTTTGCTGTGTTTTAAAAGATGCGGTCAGTGTTAGAGCAACTCCCATTTAGACAAACTTTAACGCTGCTCCAATGGCATTTCCCGCAGGAATGTGCAGCACACAGCTTGCGTTAATGAGGAGCCTTGTGTGAAAAGCCAAGGAGTAGGCAGGACGTGCTGTGAGAAAATCAACAACTGTTCGCAAGACAGATCTCATTTGCTCACTATTGTTAGGGCAAATGTTCTTCATTTGACTGCTCTGTGTTCCACCTTCTCCTGGGATTTTCTACCTAGTTTTATTTATTTATTTAGCTGCCAATCAGTGAGTGGCCTTACATCGAAAGCCACATCAAAAAATTCAGAATAACAAAGACCTCCAGATAATTGGGGGCAGGTGCTCTGTGTTTCCCAGCCTGATAGCTGGCTTAATGCAATGTATCTGAGATTTTATGGATACATGTGAAAACCCTTTAAGGATATTAGGATCAAATTAAGCTTCTGTTCTGCTGTTATAAGTGCTTGCAATTAATAAATGCAAACAAATTTTGAGAAATTTATGAATCAAACAAATAATTGTTTAAAATTCAAGATTAAAACTGATGGAATAGCAAATCTAGCTCCAAAGGATGGTTGGATCTACCTAGCTTATGTAAAAATCACCTGTTCTCTCTTTTCCTTTTCCTGAATAATGTTTGACTGTGCAATACACCATACATGAAATCTTTTTCAGTCACAGACTGTTCTTCTAAATGGTAGCCAGTCTATTTCCAAAATAACCCATTACGTAGAAACCACCATGGAACCTACCATAGATGCTCTTCTGCTCTTGACAGAGACAGTTGTCAGATCCTGCTCTATCATGACTTATAACACTGAACTTTGACCAACCCTAGCAGGTGGAGTTCAGCACTTCTGCATTACGCTTATCGTCTCTCGTGAGAGGTGTCTCAAGGCTTAGAACTCCATTTCATCATTATACCCCGAATGTTCCCAAGAATACAGTGCCATTATTTTAGAATCAAGCTTTCCATGACTAAATTCACCTACATTCTTGCCAGAGGTCTCCATGGCTCAGTAGTTCCCAGTGGCACTAGTGATACACCCAGTCCAACCTGGGACACTGATAGCATCTTGGCTAATCCTTGTCTATAAAGGAAAAAAGTATTATCAGCACATTCAGATTCTTCCTTTCAAATATCTGAAGAATGCACCCATTCCTCACAGTTTTTTTTGTTCTGGGCCCTGGTCCCTTCTTCTCTGACTGTTCCTCCTCTCTTCTGCTGACCTTTACACAACACGGTACTGTAATCCCCCCCCCACAGACACAAACCACAGCTGCCTGTCAATGTTTCGACCTTTTAAGATAAACGGATGTCACCTTTTCCCAAACTCTCCCCATCGTTTCCCAGTTGTGACCAGGGTCAAGTTAATTGGAAAGGCTTCCGGCCTACTATGCGACAAAAGACTTGGGACCTCATTATCTGCAGAACATCATCAACCCCTACAGCCCTTGCACTCCAGTCCACTCATTAATGGCCGGGCTTTTAATAGTTTGTACTGCACAGCGTTGCCTTTGCAGAGCTCACTCATTTCCTACCATCATCCCCCACTGGTGGAAAGAGCTCCCAACATCTGTCAGATCTGCCAAATCACTTCCCTCACCTCAGACTCACCTCTCCAAACTTTGCCTCGTTCCCCAAAATCTTTGCATTTTTGAGCAACTTCCCCAGTAATATATACCAGTTTACAATACCCACTAACTTTATATGAATGACATGAGTATGAATTAGATTTGCTTTAGTATTGAATATGACAAAAATGGCTTTCTTTTGTTTGCTAAATGAAACATCAGATATATTGGACTTACTCACCATTGTTTATTCCGATCAAGATGTTTTGTTAGTGAATATAATGTAAATGTAAAAATTTAAATCATGACATCTGGTTGTATGACTTTATCCTTGTCCTAAAAGGAATTCCTAGTAAATAACCCTGCGTCCTGCTCAGTGGTACAGCAGCTCAGTGGTACAGCAGCTCAATGGTACAGCAGCTCAATGGTACAGCAGCTCAGTGGTAAAGCAGCCCAATGGTACAGCAGCTCAGTGGTACACCAGCTCAATGGTACAGCAGCTCAATGGTACAGCAGCTCAGTAGTACAGCAGCTCAATGGTACAGCAGCTCAGTGGTACAATGGTGCCTCTCTAAGGTCTTGGAAATGTAACCCACCAGATGGAAATCCAGTCATATATTTGCATTTATTCATTTCACAATTTACGAGTCACTGGACAGAATGATATGTGCATTAAACCACAGATAGGGTATTAACACATACACATAATCAGTATCTAGTTGTTTATTATTAAAATAAATATCTTTCATAACGCTTTATGTTTTACAACACCTGGTATCCAGCTATATCAATACAGTATTTCTATAAACAAACATGTTTTATCTGCTTTTATTGACCAAAATAAATGCAAAGATATTACATGAAGTTGACAGTTAACAAGTTATAGTGGCAGTTAATTAGTTTTTCAGGTATAACGTTGATTAAGGGGTAAAAATCTTTTCTAAGTTTTTTAACAATTTTTGGACTGCAAAAGATGTAATGTATAGGTATCCAGACGTCTCACAGGAATCAAGTTCTTTGGTTTCAGACAAACTCCTTAGAATTTAGAATTTGGTGATTAGTGGTCATTGTCAACACACCACACCACAGCACACAGTGCACAACAACGAAATGTGTCCTCTGCATTTAACCCATATGTGACTTTCGTGGCATAGCAGGGGGCAGCTAATTCAGTGCCCGGGGAGCAGTGCTTGGGGACGGTACCTTACGCTTCCCTGATCATCAAGCCATCAGCTACCCTTGCGGTCCTACAAGAGAAGAAGTGGGTGATAAGAAAACCTAAATGATCAGTTAGTAGAAGTAGAAGGTCATTTTGATGCATTTATTTAATCTGATCCAAGAATATCTCAAATGCATTGATTAATCATGAAATATACATGAAGAATGGCTTCAGAGAGAAGGACAATGGGCCTACTGAGTCACCAAGCAAGTCTACCGTCATCGAATATCTCCGGCTACCTATTTGCATTAACCTCCTGTTTCACCATTTATGATGCCCGCAATCTTTCTCCAGCATCTGCTGCCCTCACAGCAGGGAAGGGTAAGAATTCATCAACGCCGATGGGATTTGCATAATCTTCTCGCAGAGGTGCAGTGTGTCTGCAGATATCTGTTGCTGTGTCTGGGAATGGCGCCGTGCCCTGAGTTTCATCCCCACTGCTACCTGCCCTGCGTTCCACCAACTCCTTCACGCACCTGCTGTCAATACTACTGGTCCCCTGCAACTTTCCAGCCAAAAAGGCGCTACAGTGTATTTTTTGCTTTTTAAACGGTTTACACATCCACAGATACATATAGTTAGATTCTCACAGAAGCAATTAGCATATGTTTGTAACTGTGCTCATTTGCCTCACTTGCTGTGAGATTTCTTTGATTTATTTCTCATGTATTTCATTCTTTCATTGTTAATGGTCAATATTCTAGGTCATTCCACTCAGATGAAAGGGAGAGTAGCTGCATGATGGATGCCCTACCAATGTTTTCTTTGATGAAAAGTAAACAAATTGGGCTTGTTTGCATTATTTCAACCCTACCTGAAGAAACTCGATCCACGTAATTCTGCACAAGACTGTAAACTATGACTTCAAAGTTCCCATCAATAACATAGTAAACCTAGAACTTGAACTGGAATTGAATTCCTCCTGGCTCATTTCTCTATTTTTCTGCCCTGTTTTTGCCTCAAAGAACTTAAAAAAACAAAGACGTCTATCTAAATGGCTGGGGCAAGGTATGCTTGATAAAAGAGAGGTCAACAAGCAGTGTGCGTACACATTTTAGGAGATAGAGGAGGCCACCAAAGGAAGCAGACTGAGCTACACTGCCTATGGCAACCGCTGTCAAAGTCACAAAGGGAAGGTCGTACATCAGACGCGTATATGGCACAGCTGGCTAGCTGCTCCCTGTCAAACACTGGAAACCTCCGCTCTGAGCTCTAAGCTGTTCAACTGATCTCAACAGGAGAGCCAGATCCCCACGCATCCAGCTCGCTTTGGCTCCCGCTCCAAGCCTGCTCTTTTTGACAAGCCCCCTTTTCCAGCTTAGAGGGGACTTCCAGTGAAGTCCACAGAAGACAAGTGAGCCTTCGGGGACCAATAAATCAATACCCCGCTGCCTCTCATCCGCGACAGAATTCGCAGGCTCACATCTATATTCATGAAATACAATCGGCTGTTAACAAGAGATGTGGAAAGTGATTATTATGTCTGCTGTTTCTCATGCACACACAGACAGGCACTTGCAGACACACACAGAGGTCAAGGGCAGATTAATTCAGGGATAAAGGGGTTACTCGACAGAAAAGGCTATGTCCAACATTACAGAAGAGCAAAAAACCGTCATGCCAAATACATAAATCCATATATAAATATAGATATAAATATCTTCATACTGTGATTTAGAACATATATCTGAATGCGTTTAGACTACAGCACACCAAATTGTTCTATATACCGTATGTTTAAAGCATAATACAAAGCACTTGTAGACATACTTATTTTATTACATCCATCCATCCATCCTTCCTTCCTTCCTTCCTTCCTTCCTTCCTTCCTTCCAGTTACTCGTGGGAAAACTACAGCATATCCTGGGAAGCACAAAAAGAACCCACCCTGCGTAAGACGGCACTTCATTGCAGGATACACACCCACATATGTAATCACATGCTATGGGAAATTTGGAGCCACCAATTCACCTAAACGTATGTCTGGTCCAGCACTGTATGGAGGAGATGCAGCGGCTACTTGAGGACGATACCACTTAGCTCACCAATTCCCGGCCACATGTAGCCAGATTTCTACAGCTCACCGCTGTTCAGCCCACTAGCTCTCCGCAACTCCACGCTCAGGCTGAAGGAGAAAGAAGCAGAGGAAGTGGGCTGTGCCTGTGGCTACTGACTGGCCAGACCCAGTGCCTCCAGAGCTCGGCCCAGGGAGAGGCACCGCTCAGCCTCCAGAGATTTGCCCAAGGGAAGCTGCTGTTGTGCCTCCAGAGCCCGGTCCAGGAGGGACCTCTGCTGTGTCCAAATTTAAAGAGTCCAGCTTACAGGTGCCCACTACTCCAAATCTTCCAGAGTCCAGCTTGGAAGGGGCCACCCACATTTCTCCCTAGCCTCTATAATACAGTCTGGGAGGGATCACACCAATTTCTCTCAAGCCTAGAGGATCTCAGCCTGGGAGGGATGTTGCAGTCCAAGATCCAGGTCACTGGGCCAGAGGGGGCCTCTGTCCCCATGCTGAGGGCGGTGTCCTCATGTGCTGGCCCGGCAGTTCCCTTAATGCCCTCTTGCCCCTGCCTTGCAGTACCCTAAGTGCCATCCTGTCCTGCTGTCCCCTTAGTGCCTTCCAGCCCCACTGATGCTCCGAGGCCCTTAGGCCCTATGATTTGGATGGGTCCTTTCTTGCTGGGGAACAGGTCCAAGAGAGTTCTAGTTTTGCCACCTAGCTCCCCAAGGTCCAGAAGACTTTTCAGATGTTCCTTGTTCCTTGTCATTGATTCCTGGTGTTTGTCTCCCTAATCCTGGGTCTGTTGTCCTTGATCCTGTCCCATATTTGGCCTGTTCCGTCAGGGTGGTTAATTTGTTGATCTCTTGTGTTGTCCTTATGGTCTCTGGTCTCCTCTGCTCCCTAATCTCCGTTGATGTCTGGTGTTTGTCCCTTTGGACCGATGTCCCTGGTGCTTTGTTCCGTCTTGTGTTTGGTCTGTTTTGTCAGTGTGGTACCTGTCCCATGTACCCTGCCAATCATGCTGTGCCCTGTCCTGTCCTATCTGGTGTATCTGCCTTTGCATTCAGTCCCCTTGGTCCTCACTGGGCATGCCATGTTGTGGGGGCAGGGGCTATTGTCACGTCCAGTACATCTAGCCCGCTTGACCCTCCTGTCTCCTCCCTCACATGGCCCTGATGAGCCACACCTGATGCTTGTTGCCCCTTGTTAGTTTTTGTATATAAGTTCCTATTTGTCTCATCATGCCCAGTCTGATCATTAACATCAGTCCTCCTGTTGTCTGTGTTCTTCCCAGTGCTAGGCTTCCCGTTTTGATTCCCTGTGGTCCCATTTGTTTCCCTGCTCTTGTTTGCTTTCATTGAATAAACCACCTTTAGTTTTCCTCATGCCAGCCCTCCAATCCTTCTTTTTTTGACTTGATATATATTTCCCTGCTAAAATTTTCACACTGACATTTAATTATATTTCTGCATAGTTGTTTCAATATCCATAGTACCTAAATATAAATTTATTTATTTAAGAGCATATGATATAGGTCTTAAAAAGACATTTAATTTACGTTCATTTACTGGAAGATATACTGGGGAAAATTAGTACAAATATATACATATAATTGCTGTAATACCTGCAGTCCATGTTCACTGTTATGTTAAAAATCACCATTCTTAACAAGAGAAATGAAAACAAAAATATTCTTTCTGGATCTTAGGAGTTAACAGTCAGGCTATAATTTGTATCTTATGCTTTTATTGAAGCCTCATCATATAGCCATTATTTCTATAATAGGAAAATCTGCCATGGAAAATGAATCAAGAATGAAGTCCTGAGAAGCTCAGAGGATTCTTAAGCCTTCTCACACTTTCGGAAATGGCTTGGCTTTATTCCTCTAGGGTCCTCTTTTTCTTTTTTCCCCCAAATCCGTAGAACCAATTCTGGGATCTTGGAAGAAGGTACATTACCTGTCCTGCCTCTCCAACAAACCTTAGAGCTTCATTATGAAGTGGAATTTGTCAAATATCTATATATACCATATGCACAAAGAGCACCTTTCAGGAAAATCCACAAAAAAATCATGTGACTGCCATTTACTGCACCACATAACATGGGAGCTTCAAACACCAATATATTGTATAACCAACATGGCCATTGCTACAGAGGTGATTTTATGTAGGTCAAAGACCCAACAGAACATCTGTACATTTAATTGTTTCATATTTGGCCAGCGTGCTTTTGAAATTTTAGTCTCAGATATTTGTATATGTATTCTCTTTTATTCTTTGGATATTTTATTCTAAGAAGGAAATTTGTATCATCCGCTAATCATCACAAATTCTATATGATGTTTTTCTTGCTAACCCCCTTTTTTGCTTAGCAAACTAACAGATTATTCTGCCCACTTCTGCCTGTTACTCTAAATAAAACCAATAATTATATGCATGTGTTTACCTGTTGAGGACTAGCTATTTTCTTTTCTTTTTTTTTGTAATGTACACAAAAGTGACACAACAAAAACTGTTCAACATACAAAACAAAGAAAAAACACCAGAAACAAAACCCCACCGGAGCAAGACCTTAAAGGAAACAAAAGAAAAAAATATACAGTTTTACTCTATCTATATACATACACAGTAATGTACATACAGAAATAATAAATAAAACACGTACACCTATAAATGCAGGACTAGCTATTTTCTCATTAGCCTCACTTGGACAAAAATGGCTGGTGGCTGCTTAAAAATTTTAAGTAAATGTGATTTCTTCATTGGTTGCTCTTTTACAGTGGCTTGTGGATGATTCTTGTCTCTTTTATCGTGTTGTATTTAAAGTGCCTTATTATAGCAGCATTGAATGGCAAAAGGTACCCAATGCTTTCTCATTTTAACTGGTTACAGAAAATGGGGTCATATTATGGGATTGGTATTTGTGAAAACATGCATAATTACTCAGCATTTAAACAAAGGTCATACCATAGTTAGTAAAATTATATGGTAATCGCTAATGTCATGTGGTATATTATACATTAAAATGTATGTCTGTCTCTGTGTGCTGGGGTGACTGGTGCTGGAGTACCGAGTGCCAGAGTGTGACGGGAGCGCTTTGCTGGAATTGCTGGAATGAAAGAGATTCCCTTTACTCACCAAAACTGAGAGGTCCAGACTTTTATTCTAAGTGATTCTCTGTCTTATGAAAGAAGTTGATTTATAATTTTTCTACCACATGATACGATGGAGAAAAAAGTGTTACAATCCAATGTTCCGATCCAATCCAGTGTTCCAATCCACTATACTCAGGACATGCTCCTTAACTCCGCACAGTCCATTTGGTGAGTACTCTTGTATTTAAAATATTTTGTTTTGAAGACTGATCTCAATGTGTCTGTTACAACAGAAAAGATTAACCAGAATGCATTCATGTTTTAAACATCATAGTCAGTTTTTTTGAATAACAACCAGAGTGGGACTTTAGCTAGACTTTACTAACAATTCAGTGAGCAAGCATAAGAGATCAATCAGGTTTTACTAATCACTGGGGCCACAGTTTCTCTCACACACCCAGGTGTCATTAAGCCTGGCCTGAGGATCCGGAAGTTTCTGTGTCCTTTGGCTTGGAAAGACACAGCCCCGGCGTAGTGTGACCCTTGGACCTCACCATCTGCTCCCAGGCCAGGCCTGCGAGGGACGAACCTGCCAGCTACGCGAGGGCAGCCCGCTGTGGGACAGGGCCTCTCTCCATCATGCCTAGACTCAGCCAATCGCACGCTTTCCTCTGGTATTGAGTAAATGTAAAGATTCCCATGTGCTTCTCAGCAAAATGTAAGGGGACAGAAGTTGGAAAAGGGTTGCTGTGATGGGACATTTTGGCCTTATTTATTGACACAACAATTTCCCAGTATCTTGGCTACCAATAAATTCTTATATACTAGTCACTCTGGTATTTGATCACATTTTTGGTGGATTTAATTACTGAAGATAAGATTGATGGAAAAGTACAGAATTCATCTTAATGTCAAAGACCTGGGATATACTATAGCACTTAGGACTAAAAGTAGATCATTACATTGTTACCCATAAGTTAAAAACATAATCTCCACAAAATACCAGTGCAACTGAATACTATGCATATAATTCACAAGATTTGCGGAAAGTCTTTACCTTCTATAGACTTTAACAGAGTTGGGTATTGAAGTTGAATGTTTGAGCCACAAGTCAAACGTTCAACAAATTTCTGCTATATTTAAACAACACAAGAAGCAAAGAAAGTCTTCTGAGTCGTGCTCAGTGAGTCATAAAGCCGGCTGTCGCTCTGCTCTGCGTCTATCCTTTGGCATAAACCTCTGATACAGCGTTGATCTGCTGAGTGCAACTGTTGATCTCTGCTTAAAATTTTCTCAGAAACATTATTCCCCATCTACATTTTATTATGTTTCATGACAATCATTATAATAATCATAAATTATTTTCAATTTAAATTAATTAATTAAAACTTGCTACAGCAAAAACAATTTTTTAGAGAAAGTAGTGTTATATTAATTGTTTATTCAAATAAATTAGACATTTAAGAAGGAAACGGTCTTCTTAAACCCTTTTTTAATGAGTCAAGACTGAAAGTAAAAAGAACCAAAAAAATGTTGATACATAAATCTGATGACGTGCAGAGAACAGGTGGTCCGTTGATCACAGATGACAGTAGCTGAAAGTTGGTGATCATGCACAGGGGTCTGATGCCTGAAGCCACTTCCTGCAGCTAATGGATGCAGAGATTGTATATGTTTGTATTGGGCTGGTGTTCAAGCTTGTGATGCCATGAGTGATGGTCCATGTTGGGCGAGTCATGGTACATTATCAAAAGAAGCCTGAGCCACACAGGAAAGAGGAGATATCCAGCACCAGATTATGACCCAGGACAGGTAATATAAGTGGTCACACACTGTTATGGTGGAAAGCCCGATTACCAGCTTACCAGACTACATTGAGCTTGGGGTCCAGCCACTGCTCAGCACTAAATGAGGCTGCTGTAGATGCTGGATTGATCACAGCCTGAGCCTGAGCGAATAAATCATCATGCTCAGGTGACAGACACCACTGAGCCCCTCACCTGTCCAAGTGGGCGGGACTTCCTCCTGCGCCCAGGTGTCACACTGGCTGCTGATGTCCACGGAGATATAATTTAGTAACTTCTTCCCTGCCACTCGGGTGATTCTTCACTCTCTGACCATAAGAAGTTTTCATTTGCCTAGAATGCTTAACGACTGGAGAGACAAGCTGGATGCTACTGAAAAAGAGAACTATAAGACCTGGCATAAAACTACAGAGTGAATGTAGGACTGTTAAAAAATTTACAGCTAACTTATCTGTGGAGTGCAAAGGTTTGAGGTTTGTCTGGTTTTTGTGTCGACAGAGATTCAGTGTGTATTTGCTGTCATTGGGCGTTTATTTGTGAAAGTGATGTCGCTGCTTCACATTTTTATCCCATGTCTTTGGGAGATTATATATGAGTGGCGAGTCATCTGTATGTTCCCTCTTTATGTAGGTGCACATGTTTATATGTGAGTGGCGTGTCATCTCTGTGTCCCCTCTTTAGGTAGGTGCACATGTTTATATATGAGTGGCGTGTCATCTCTGTGTCCCCTCTTTAGGTAGGTGCACATGTTTATATATGAGTGGCGTGTCATCTCTGTG
>JAODKE010000020.1:8527702-8543448 GCA_026779605.1 Mormyrus hasselquistii
CACACACACACACACACACACACCAGCACAGGCGTTACAGCACTATGGCTGGGCTTGAGGAAGTAGCCGAAAGTTTCTGAGGGAACCTTTCTTTTAGCCTCTGAGCTTTTCCCAGCCTGCTGAGTGACAAGGCTGTTTTGGAATTAAAAATCAGCCCTGGACTCTAGGGTCCCCCATGGTACCACAATAAACTTTGCTGACCAGGGGAGGAGGGGTGGGGGATCACCCACTACTGTATAAATTTTGCTGACCGGGGGGGCAAGGTTCCCCTATAATAACTATTGCCAAGTGATACCCATTGGCCCACCAGGAAAATGCCCAGTATTCCAGATGGCCAGTCCAACCCTGCCGGGTGGATGTATCATGTCTGAAGGCAGCAGCAAATGACCAGTGTGGCCACAGGACCTCATTCATGACCCGTTGGAACGTGGCTAGGGTCCTATGTAGCCCAAGAAACTGAGCACTGCCAGTGGCCGCTAGGGGTTTTGAAAGCAGTGTTCTCCCAAGCTGCTGAGATCAGGAGTACCAAGGTCTAAGGTGGAAATGCCCCTTCCTAACCTCTCCATCATCTTGTCAGCTCTTGGCATGGGTTAGCTGTCCAACAGAGACACCTCATCCAGCTGACCTAAAGTCATTACAAAACCAGTAGGTATCATCCAGCTTGGGCACCATGACAGTGGGACTAGATCCGGGGCTGCAGCTCTCCTTGATTACTCCCAGCTGCAACATTCTCTGGTCCTCTACCTCTGTCACCCATTTTCTAGCTTTGCTACAACTCAACTACCTCTTCGGGGGGGGGGGGGCTGGATGTGAGACTCGGTGATGTGTGTCTGACCAGAGGTACTGGAGAACACGTCTTGGTACTGGGCATGGAATTGTCTTACCTCCTGGCATTGAAGAACATTCAGTTAGCTCCCTATTTCTATCAATATCCTGAGTGGTAGGTTCCTGCTCCAAGATGCCTCAAGCAGATGCCAAGGGAACAGGCTCAATTCACTTTTTCTGGTGGTTCTGGTGACATACTTGCTCAGTCCTCCAGTATTAGGACTGGCTGGCTTGGTTGTTCACCCATCCCCCTTGCTCCTTGGTGGGACCTTGCCAAGTAGCCAGGATCTTGCAGATTGAAATGGGCCAAAGGACAAAAACCCATTCACCTAGCTGTAATTCTCTGAGTTGAGTAAGCCAGTTGTTTAACCATTGTTGGGCATATTCCAGATGTTCCTACATCTTGGGCATTACCTGCGTACATAGCCCAGTAGCGCTATGGCTAGGGCAGGGACAGTAGTGGAGTGCTTGTCAAAAGGCTTCTGAGGAAGCCTTCCCAAATGTGAGCCAGGTGGGGTCATTATTGGAAGCCAGGCCCAAAACAAAAGCACTGATGTTTTGGCAGGTGGCTACTGTCCATGGTGCCTTTGGAACCACTTCAAGATTCCATGACCTGTGTGGTCAGGGATTGATTGATTGATTGATTGATTGATTGACTGATTGATTAATTCCCTTTATTGCTGTTGCAATTCACCATGTCACTAGTCACAAGTACCAGCGAAAAAACAGGCCATCAACCCGACCATGCATATACACATATCACATTATAGGGGGTAGACAGGTCAGGAAGACAGGGGACTATAGGAAAAATCAGAAAAACAAGGTCACATGAGGAGAGAGATGGGGGGAGGGTGTCTTTGGGGTTGGGGGAGAGGAATGCAAGAGAGTCTCACTGCCTTGTTCTTCTGGGGGAATTGTTGAATTCAGCAGCAGCCTTAGCTAAGGCCCGGCTTGATTAGGGGGAGCCAAAAGCAGATAGAATTGGGTTGTTTGGGTTTTCAGGCGAAAAGCTGTAATTTCGCAGCTCCTCTAATGTCCACGCTGGTCTCCGCCATCCAAAATCCTTTGTAGAGCCGTGAGATTCTCCGTGATGTTATCAAATGAAATCTGCGGTCCATAGTCGCAGTGATGTTATCAAATCTGCGGTTGTTAGACACAGTGATGTTATCCAGTTTGCGATCTATAGCCATAGTCTGAGCGCCAACAGCTCTGCCAAGTCCGTCAATCATCCCGGTCAGCCTAGTGGGGCTTTGAACGGCTGTCACCGTTTCCTCAATTTTTGATAAACCAGGGCAATGCCTAAACCAATCAGCATCAGACCTGTAATCATGGTTCCGAATAGGTAAATGTCTTCAATATCCTCCACGAAAAGAGCTATCAGACACACGACCATCCACTTCTCCCATCCGTCCATCGTGTAGCCAGCTGCGTATGCTCCTGCAGGACAGTCAGGTTCCCCCGAACCTGGGCTTCTCTTCAAAAAGATGGTGTCAATTGTGTTGAGAGACTAGTTGATCAGATCCATAATTTCCTCAGTTTTTGAAGAGCAGGGCTGAGAGAGTCTCTCAAGTATAGACAGTAAAACAGTAGACTAGACAAGACAAGAGTAATGTAGTCAAGGATCTGAACTGTTATTTTTGAACTTTTGGTGTTCCTATTAGCTTTAATGACACTACTGTCATTAACCAGGTGTTTTCACTCACAAAACTGTGCAGTGTTCGAAAATCCTTGGCTGTTTCTGAGATGCAGGAACATATCACGGCTGCTTAGATCATGGTTCCTACCTATTCTATGTCATTGCGTGACATACTGCTGGTGGAAAGAAGATGGTGATCCACTGAGTGGCTCAGAGACAATAAAGAGTTTCTTGACTACAAGGGGTCAAAAAAAATGGGAAACTAAACTAAAGACTAAGAGACAATCAGGACTAAGGAACTAAGCAAACATATGGAAAACAACCAGGAAATAAATAAAGCAAAAACACAGTAAATCTCCAAACATGCTGTGAACATAGACAATGATAGCCTTAAGAACACATTGGGGCACTTAAATACAAACAGACAACTGGGTTAACAGGGGGGCAGGTGTGGAACATGACCAAAACAACCCATCAACAGAGGCGAAGAGCAACAAGCAACAGGTGGAGTAAGACCAAACAAGCACAAAACTAGGGATCCTTAACAAACACTGAAACTAGGAAACATTAGCCAGGGTTATATTAGGGTATCCTTTTGTGCGACCATATTTTTTTCTTAAGTCTGTTATTTGGCAGTGTGTGCATCCTGTCTATTTGGGAGGGAGGATTGTAATATTGCAAGTGGTTGAGGGACTGGTTGGTTCTATGGTGTAGCAGGCCAGGATTGTTTTGAGGAATACATTTTGTATATTTTATATATGTCCCTTCCTGAATGGAGAGTAGTGAATAGGCTAAAAATGAAAAGAGGAAGCTGTTAAAAGGTGATTTACCCTGGACCCCATTCCATCTCCTGGAGAGAGGGGCTTCATCCATAGCAATATGAAGCTATAGAAAGAGATCTGAAGATGAGAAGACCCTGATTTTCTGCTGCCCACCGAATCTCATAAAAAAAGCAACAGAAACTATGCATTTTGCACACAAACACACGCAAATGCACACTGACACACAGGTTTGTAACTATATCTTTGTGGGGACTCTTCATTCATTTCTATGGGAAAAACTCTAACGCCCAACATGACAAGCTTAACCCCTCCCACCTTAACCATAAGTAACCAAATAAAATACAATCACCCATCACATAATGACCAAGCTCCTTTCCTATGACTAGGTTGTTAAGCGAATTGGTAGATAAGCCAGGGGACGCCCTGGTAGTGGGTTTGTGTCAAGCATCTTTAGATATTGTTTTAATGACACTAATTATATGATTTTGTATTTTTATAAATGTTTATACAGTAACTGTACTATATACTGTTATAAACAAACTAGTGGAAATCAGCTCAAATATACCCTACTTATTTGTATTTATTTTGAATGATGAAAAGGAAACTCCAACTTAACTTCAATTTGCATAACTCTTACATATTACAGAACGTAAAATACAATCAGCAAAAATAAAAATAATTTACCAACAAAATTAAAATTAAGAAGTGAACACTGGTGCAGTGAATTGTGAATGACTGTGGGAAGGAAGGTAAGACACCGCACTGCCATTTATACAACTGAAGGTTGTACTTTCAAGCGGATATTGTCACCATCTGTTTTGTATTTTGCCATTGCCACAGATTCTCCTACATTGTACAATACCGACTGGTTGGAGTGTCAGTACAAGAATTTTGGCATTTTTATTTTTTTGATTGCGGTCACAGATTTTTATAAAATTAAGTTTCCCTTTATGGGAGCCAGAAAGGTGGTCAAGACAACATGAAAATTACAGGATTTTATCACAATATGGGGCCACTTGGTCCCCGTAAAGTAATATATACATGAGCCATACACACTTTCACACACATACATACACTTAGACTGTCCCTGTTGGTGTATGTTCCATCAGCCTGAGAGTATAGCACATCAAAAAATATTTTCTACCTTCCACAAAACTGTGTGGTCAGATACTAATCAGTTTCTGGTAAATTAATTCTATAATTCTACATGTGTCCAATCCATGTTACTTCCCCTGCTGTCACAGTTGCGTGGGGCCGGAAGCACAGACAAGGGCGCAAAGAGCCAGGAGTTGGAGCAAACACGGGTTTTAAAGGGAGCAAGCCCAAGGAGCAGGCGAGACACAGGCTGACAACACTATGACACTATGCAACACTATACACAATACAATGACCGGACTGGGGAAACATACTGAAACGCGGACTTAAATACACGAAGCTAATCAGGACAACTCAGAACAGCTGATGAACACGGGGATTCCACATCGGGTTGATGAGGGGGCGTGGCACACGAGAGGAGTGGAGGATCAGGGCATGACAGAACCCCCCCCCCCTCAACAGGTGCACACTCTGGGCACACCAAAGGGGAGCGACGTGACAAGCACCAGGAACACGGGACCTGGAAAGCAAAGCAAAACACGTCAACGGGGCACAGGGAACAAGCAGACACAGCAACAGCAACTCTGACAAACCACAGGAAAAACAAACAGGCACAGGGACAACACTGGAGACACAGGGGGAACACCAACAGGAGGAATGAAGGGGCCAGGCATGAACAAAGGAGAAACAGAAGGACGAGGAGTAGACACAGGGGGCACAACGGGACCGAAAGGCACCGAGGGACCAGGGGCGAACACAGGGGGCACATAGGCAGAAGGCATGGAGGCAAAGGGCGGGGAGAAAAAGGGAGCCAGAGGGAACCCCGGCAGGTGAGGGGCGGAAGCCACAGGGACAGAAGGCGACCGCAAGGCCAAAGTCGGAGGGACCCTCGGCGAGCGCGAGGAGGTTGCAGAAGGGACTGAGGACAGGGCCAAGGAGGAAGGCAGAGGGACCGACGGAGGGGGTGAGGAGGAAGACGAAGGGGACACGGGCAAAAGGGAGGAGGGAGCAGGAGACACGGCAGCCGAAGGCGCAGTCACCAGTGACTAAGGCGAAGGTGACCCATGAGTCTGAGCCAGGGGACCTGCAGTCGACCACCGAGCCACAGCCAGGGGAACTGCTGGCGAGCCAGGGGGGAGGGAGCCAGTTGGGTTCAGAGTCGGGAGGGATTCCTCCCGACATGCAGCAGGCCAGACAGCGGAGAGTGAGACCGCCGGTAGTGGACCACGGCGTGTGGGGTGCTTTAGGTAACCCGAACAGTGGACCAAAAGGTAAGCCGAAATCGAGGGCTACCTTCTACAAGTTAGCCTCGGCTACCCTGCTTCTTAGCCGCCGTATGTTGTCTTTGGGCAGGGACATCGCCTCTAAAATATCCCAGCTCCAGCAGTAATTTACCTCCTCAGTGAGGTCAACATATTCCGTCTCGCTGCTGGGAGGTGTCTTCTGTGGGAGTCCAGACGTTTTGTCATGGTTGCGCGGCGCCGTGAGCGCAGACAAGGGCGCAGAGAGCCAGGAGTCGGGGCAAACATGGGTTTTAATGGGAGCAAGCACAAGGAGCAGGCGAGAACACAGGCTGACAACAGTATGACACTACGCAACACTATACATGACACTATACACAATGCAATGACTGGACTGGGGAAACATACTGAAACGAGGACTTAAATACACAAACCTAATCAGGACAAATCAGAACAGCTGATGAACACGGGGATTCCAGACGGGGTTGATGAGGGGGTGTGGCACACGAGTGTAGCGGATGATTGGGGCATGACACCTGCCTAGAATTTCAGCTATGGTGATTATCATGGGGGGAAATGTGAGAGTGATGTGGTCACCATCTAAAGTCCCTTATTGCCTTTTCGCTGAGTCTGTGTGGCCACTCATCAGCGCATGGTGTATAATCCAAAGCACACTGGTAGGAGGGAGATAACAGTATCAGTAGAATCAAAGCTTTCTCTACCAGGAGCCGTTATTGCTTCCAGCATGTCCCTCTCTGTGAATCTTTGGTCTCTTAGAGGAGTAAATCCATTTCAGTCCCATACTTACTATGGCGCTCTATCTCTAATCCGGTCCTTAGGGACCGCCATACAGTCCATGTTTTTGATCTGTCTGGGAGCAAAAATGCGGACCCTCTTGGGGTCCCTGAGGATCGATTGGGAAACATTGCTCAAGGGGAACGGTGAGGGATGGGCCAGACTACCCTCCTGCCCCGATTCTGGATGGCCTCATACCAACAGTAGGCAGTAGGATAAGCAGTGTGAAATGTCACATTCTGACTAGACCTCTTTGCGGAACATGTTGCAGGACAGATGTCCCTTCGGCAGAAATCAGTCCCAGGCCGGTCACTCAGTCCAATTGCATAAAAAAGAGGAGCCCACAGATTAAAGCCCTAAAAAGTGGACATGACAGAGATAAGGGTGCTCTTTTCAGAGTCTCCTCAGGTGTTCATTTAGCTTTATAGTCCCCCTGTATAGTTCTTAGTGGATGTGGCATTCCATTTCCCGGAAAAGCTAATCGTTTCTCAGGTTGCGCTCCTTTCTCTTTGTGATTATGGCAAGGAAACATCAGGGGGCAACTCAACATGGATTGGGATTTGCTGAACATCTTCCCATCCTGCAATGCCACCTGAAAAGAAACGGCACCAGTTACTTGAAATAGATTCTCCTTATCTTATATAATGTGTTTATTTGTCTCACCCCCATTTCTATTTGGTCTTTAACGATGTGGACATATTACTATAGCTTGCATGATGTGACTTTTTTACCTCATGGCTTTTTATGTTGTAGATATATAGAAATGTCTTATATCTTCAATGCTGAGCATGATACACAGCTACCACACTGCAACATTTAATCAGTTCATTTTTTTGGAGACCAGGTAGAAGTATAGGCAGCATTGAAGAAAGAGCTACACAACAACTTTTAGCAAAGCAAGAACTTAAATAGACTATTCAATGACCAGAAATGCAACATCAAGATCATTCAAAGAACAGAGAGGTATCGGGGTAGTAAAAGAACTCGTGTAATTTTCCACCTGTAACTGCAAAGTAATTATGAATCATGTTACTTTCAAAGAGCAATAATGTGTGTGGTTGAACCAAAGGGGAGAAGGTTGTGGTCTATGAGGATAAATTGCCATTTATGTGAGTTACAATGACCAACTATGCACTCTGTGAAAATATATTTTCTACCAAAAGGTGCTGTTTAATATAATGGTCTCCCTTCTCTTCTTATGTTTTTGAGCTGCATGGCTACTGTGACCTGTTAAGGGCATATCAATGGAACCAGAATTACCCGTTTGTACTCAGCTGCTCTGGAGCCTTGCTCTGAAGGCCAGCTGTCTGCACACCAAAGAAAAGCCAGTAGGAGTTCATTTTCACAGGCCTTTGGTTTGCTTCTGGACTGGGCGCTGGGCACAGAATTTCAAATGAGATTTGGACAAATCGAACAAAAACAGCTTAGTTTGTTGGTCATAAGCCTGCCTTTGGAGGGAAGAAATCTCTAGTGTGTTTTTGGATTTTTTTTCTTCCATTCAGAATAATGTTTTGGTTTGGATTTTTCCCCATGTGGGAAAACAGGGTTTCTTCAACTTTATTAAACAATTATGCATACGATTTATGCATTCTGTAGTTCTCATCTTTAACTCTACTTATCCTGTTTCACATCTTATAATATATATCACTTAAAAATCCAAAGCTTACATATTTTTCCCACGTTTGCTGTGGTTTCCTTCAGGTACTCCGTTTTCTCAGAACAGTTTAATAACGTGCAAACTGGTGTTTCTAAATTGAGTTTGGTATGTGATTTTGTGTGTGTGACTGTGTTTGGGAATTTGGATGAACCCTCCATAGCTCTGGCATCCTGTCGTGGGGTGACTTCCCTGGGAATGGTGAATATCTCAGTTCTGGAGCAAGACAAAGATTACAAGCTAATATTTATCAAGCACTTACACAGGTGCAAAAGGGCAAAAATAAAACAGAAAATAAAACAACTTCATGTAAGCAAATATGGTAGCTGATGCAAATATCGTTCCAGTATACCTCTGATGGAAAATATTTAGACATGTATATTATTATTTTTATTAATAAATTATTATATAACTTCTTCGTTGAACTGATATAAAGGTACCCAGTCACTAGAAATGTATTATTAAACATGAACAGGTATATGAGGGAGACGATGTCTAACAAATCTAAATTTTTTTCCATGAAAATGAGTGTGAATATCCAGATACTGTATTATAAATACTGACACATAAGCCCCATGCTGCTGAAAGGCAGCGGTGGCCGTGATGTAGGCGTCTGGCCCTTTGTCATCCCTACACAACAAATGGAGAGTATGCAGAAAGGCACAGATTTTATGAAGATGGCTGCCTTATAGCCAAACTGCCCCCCACCCCCAAAACCTGTGGCTTACGGCGATATTTCACACGGTGTTATCAGTGCTAGTCAGATGGCAATGAGTGTGAATCTTGGGCCTTATTCCTAAGACTGTGCTGCTGGGAGTCACTCCCACACGCTGGAGGAGTCATGCCGGTAAGGCGGGTGCGGAGCGGTCCAGCAGACGACAGATATCTGTGCTGGCACTCCCATGAACCCTGATATGGGATTCACAAGCCAAGAATCCTCCAGATATTCCGAAAACATTGCAAAACATCCCTAGTTTTTTATTAACAATCAGCTGCAGCATATGCTTACATTTTTAAAATATGTTTTGCATTTTATATTTTAATATATAAAAAAGAAAGTAAGTAGAACTGAGATCCCATCCATAGTGTCTCCTACCTTGTGCCCTATGATTCCTGAGAAAGGTTCCGGGCTAAAACCACAACCCTGTACATGATAAGAGGTTATGCATGGATTGATGGATAGAAACCAAGTAATATATTTGACTACTACAGTCCTTTGTCAGATAGTTTATAATATAGTATAATATAATATTAAGCTACATCCATAACATAAGCAGTGCCTCTGACGCTTGAAATAACTTTTGTTAAAATGATAATATTTTGTAGCGACATATAGAGAATATTAAATACTGGCTTGCAGGGCTTTGGAGAGCACACAAAGGCATGCAGTCCTCAATTAGTGGTACTTAAGCAGTAGAATGGCGGGTTATCAGGCCATTAGAAAATATGCAACCATTTGGTAGCTGAACAGCCCTTCGGAGAATGGCTCCCAAAAGCCAGCACCTCTAGCAGAGAAGCTGCGAGTGCTTCAGTGGGGCATATAATTAAAAGTTGTGCAGAGGCAAAAGACTGTAACCATATAATTGCTCAAATTATGCAATCACAAGAAACACACGGCAAGCGGGAAAAATTGCTGGTGGAAAAACATGGAAGAAGGGCCAGCAGTGTATTATTGAAATAAACTATTCCCGCTAAATATGGCAGCTTCAAAGCAGAACCAAGGCGAGGTCAGTGCAGTTAGAAGAACCAAAGAGTGAAATTGAAGGTGCCTGTTTGGTGCATGTGATTCAGGAGAGTGACTGAGAGCCCAAACAGAGAGGAAGTGCTGTCGGGATGCGATTCCACTGTGAAAGTGCAGAGACCGAGGAAACGCAGAGTTCGATCATCATTGGATTTGACTTTGAATGAATGGCCACAGACCAAGACTCTCTCAGTGCTGCCAGAGGTATTTCAGATGATGTTTGCAATATTAATATGTCAGCTGGGTTCATATTTCAATAATGGTTTTCTAAATTGCTGCCTTTGTGATACAGTACTGCTCTACCAGGCACAGAGCAGCGGTATGATACACACTGATGTTCTCACAGCTTTCAGGTAAAACACAGTCAGCACCAGAAAGTACTAAGTGTGGAAGGATTAGAAGCCATTTTAAGGGTAAATAGAAACATGTTAAAGCACACCACAGCACATTATACTGACCAGCGCCACAGGATTATATAAGGCTTTTTCATAGGTGTGTGTGTGTACATTAAATTCATCTTCATAATGCATTCATAGAACATTCATAAGCAGCATTCAAGTACCTTAGCATCCTAACATCCCTTAACAGCTTTAATATACATTAATAACAAACATTACATGATTATACAATTATAATGTTTGTTATTATTATATAATGTTTGTTATTAATGTATATTTCAGCTGTTAAGGGATGTTAGGATGTTAAGGTATGCATACATGATGTTTATGAATGTTTTATGAATGCTTAATGAAAACATTATGAAGGTATAGTGAACGTTTTAGGAATGCAATATAAAAGCATTGTGAAGGTGCAGTTAATGTAAAGTGTTACCCCTTTTTTGTTACGCAGAATTAGGATATGACTGAAATAAGCTTCTATAGCAGTGGACAGTGGAGCACAATATCTCCAGGTTTTTACTACAAATTAGTATAAAGTCTATCTCGACACACTGAAGAAGGCCAAGGCAGGACAACACACTATTAATTATACAGTCTTTCCCAAGGTCACAGAGGAATGTGGGATTTAGGCTTGGGCGATTAAAAATGAAAACCGTACCTTAAACAAAATGCTGTTATACAGGTGTTTGCCCCCTGGATTAGGGGGAAGATGTGATGGATAAGGCTGCACCTAGTAAATGTAGAACACAGCGGCCCCCAGACCCCAGACCCTGAGCCTCTCATCAGCGCCCCCCAGCAGCCATGGCATGTAGGGGCAGATTCAGGCCGAAGGACAAGAGTGATGTAAAGTCACGGGGGTGAGGACTAGGTAACCAGCACATCACTCAAACTTCAGAATGCCATCCATTACTGTCTGATCTGTGGTGACCTAGATAAAGTATCGCTGTACCATTAATTGCCATAGTATCATCACTGTGGATCTGCTCATTGGTCCTCTGTAACGAGCATTTCCACAAAATTTATTCTCCTTAATTACAAGCCAATTTAATACTCCATTCACATACTTTTCTAGACACTTAAAGCCCATATATATTTTTGTAATTAACTGAATGTATCATACAGTTTAAATCAATGAAGAAAATGATATACTATACAAATAAATATAAAAAGTAAACAAAAGCAACAATAATAATAAGTATGCAGTTATTGCTGTGTGCAGTTCATCCATCAATCCATCCATTTGGACAGCCATCGATCTTCCAGCTTTTTTCTGGGTGGTGGCGGCAATTGGGCACAACAATAGGCAGTGGTGGCCGAACACGTAGGGAAGGACACTTGTAATTGAATGATTGCAGGTTTGAATCCCGCCCAGCAAAGCACCACTATCCTGGGCAAAGTGCCGCCCTCAAGCACTGCTACCTGGGTGCTGAATTAGCTGCCCCCTGCTACGTGACAATGTCGCATATGTCGAGTTAAATGCAGAGGATGCATTTCTTTGTTATGTGCTGTGCTGTGTCACTACTGATCTCTAAATTCAGCTACAATAAACATACAAATTAATAATAAGTAACCACATTCATGAACTATTTTACAAGTGTACATTAAACATCTGATATTTTCATTTGAAAATGATTTAGATAATTAAGGTGCAAAGTTACAAACACTGGTTTATTCAGTGTCAATGAGAACAATTTGTTTACTATTTCATTGATTTGGGGTTTTAACAGAATTCCTTTGTGTGTCATAGACATGCAATCTGCAGAATGGTTTGAGTGCTTTTTCTGTCTGTTTCAGCTGTGTCTGGTTCCCAGCTTAACAAACGACCTCCCCACTTTAAGAAGCATAGATATAGACATGTAAGAGAGTATGTGATGGAGTATGATGACTGTAAATTATAAATGAGTTATAATAGCTTCTATGTTGATCGCTGTCTTCACTAAGGACCTCTGGGCATAACAGGCAAAGTGAGATTTCCTCCAGGAAGGTCAGGAATCTGTCAGTTTGAGTCGCCCAAAGATCATGTACATGAACGCTGTAGAAATAGTGTTGAAAATGTCAAAGACCAGAAGTTAATTTTATACAGTTTTGTGAAATTGAATTCAATTCAGTGCCTTTCACCACACATTTGCACCAAGCCACTGAGCAATATATGCAGCAATACTTGTATTCATAGAAGTGCCTAAATGCATTTCAACACTTTTACCATCATTTATATTCTTGATAACAGGAGGCAATATGGTTGGACCACAGACAGAGTATAGTCTCTATAGTGGGTATATAAGGTACACATAGCAGTATAAACCTGCCCATTCCATCTGCTTCTCATTTGAAATGAAACAATCAGCTTTACAGGCCTTTCAATATCTTCTAACAATGACTCATGGGATCTAGTCACCTTCCACAAAAATAAAAACTATGGAAATCAACTTTTAAGCCTCGTTATGCACGCAAACCTCCAGCTCTCCAGAGCTTGTACTTATTTCTTGCTACTTTGTAAGGTAGAAGAGTGACTTAAATTCAAATTCAGATGATACTTAATAGCAGAGGCTGTTTTTACTCAGGATCCTATATAACATATCCTATAATGTTTTTTTCAAAACCATTAATGTAGATTAATAAGAATGTAATTAGCTACCAGTATTGCAAAAAATGCTAATAAAAAACACACCCCTAACTCCCCCTAATGGATGAAATCTGTGATGCAGCCCTCTGATGGAACATGCTTCTCAATTAATATTGATCACTGTGCTGGGGTGGTGAATAATTGAACTGAACTTTCAGGCATTTCACTGTCATGACATCACGCATGGCAGGAGAATCTTTTGGAATCCGATGCCTCACAGACCAGAAAGGAGACACCCGTCTTTGTTGTGTCCCTCCACCCCATACATATTGATCAATTATTTAACGAGACCCTTACCTCGTAACCTGTGCTCTGGGACTGGATTTTCAGCATTTCACTGATGGTGCATTAAAATTAATCCCCTCGGTTCAGTGAATGTAATAATATGTTTCACACCTTTGTTCATGCTGTTAAAAAATGTACCGAGGGGTACATTTTTTAACATTCCTGTGCACACGGGCCAAAGGCTGGGCGCGATTCGAAAACTTAGCAGAACGCCTCCAATCACCATCCGTAAGTGTGTTTCGTGAGACACGAGCAGAGCAGCTGGAGGCCATGTAGTTGAATCTCACTGCACAGCCACTTAAATCACTGGATTGGCCCCAGTGTTTGGCTTTTTTCTATGTGTGTTACGAGAGTGTGCAAGCACTCGATTAAGACGAAACAGAACACAGCTTTTATCTCTGTGCGTTACGAGACTGTGCAACGCTCGATTAAGACAAAACAGAACACAGCTTTTATCTCTGTGCGTTACGAGAGTGTGCAAGCGCTCGATTAAGACAAAACAGAACACAGCTTTTATCTCTGTGTGTTACGAGAGTGTGCAAGCGCTCGATTAAGACAAAACAGAACACAGAGCACCAACGATATTTTGGAAATTCTCTCAGTGATAAGAGGGTTTACAACTATTCTGTCTTTCTTTGACAGAAGTCGGTGAAAGGGGAAGATGACACATATTGTGTATGAGGAGGGTAGAGCATGGATTCTCTGTTGATCACAGTCTTCATTCACCTGTGGCCAGTTTACAGTAATACAAAGCTCACCAGCCTGCACCATCTGCCTTTATGTCTCCGTTTGTTGGTCTTGTAATCATCTTCCTTCTTATGGCTGTTGTCTGTTTGCCGAAAGGAACAAACATTCCTTTCATTCCTAAACCTGCAATACCGTAATAAAGTCCCCATTCAGTCCTATCACGCTTTATTCATGGAACTTCCTGAACACAGCTGGCCTTACTTACTGTTTTTCTGACACTAAAAATGCCCAGCTGATCCTAAAAGAGGCCTGGGCCACGTCAGTGACAGCAGAGCTTGGTTACACTGTGGACAGCCTGTCTGAGCTGATGAGAACATGGGGGCTGGCATTGTTTGCTGTGGGGGAGCATCATGTCTGTCCCAGTGGCTTCTGCCTCTGCTGCTTAGACCATGGAAGTTGCAAGACCTGCTAAGGCTTTGCAGAAAAGGGTTCTAGCAATGTGAGACTTCAGGGAAGTGCTTATAAATGAGCCGCAAAAGTCTCAAAGTAATTGCCATGGAGGCCTGTTTTACAACATTACATCAACAGGGTTTAGGAGAAGGTCAATAAGGTCAAGCAGCAAAATGGCATGAACGCCGTTTAAAGGATGCAACGCTAAAAATTGTCTACTGTGAGAATTTCACCAAGATCATTTTTCTTATTCCTGAAAACGTATCCCCACGTTACGAAATATTCACGGGGTCGATTTGGTGCGTACATTTCTCACAGGTGTGAGCGAGGAGATGGCAAACTTAATTTGTGACTAGGCTCTATTCTAAGTGCACGCTTTTCTCTGAGGAATTCATTATATCCAGATGCTCCTTCATCCCTTCTTCTCTGAGGCCGTTTTTTCATCTCAGTGATTTAGCTTAATCCTCTTGGTAATAAAGAACTCAGAGGCATGACAGCAAATACACTGATTTTTTCACCTTCTTTTCTCCAACTTGAGACGATTATTCTATCATGTAAATGATTCAGTGCACTCAGCACTCAGAACATGTATTTTATTGCTCATTAAACATGCTTAAATTGCCTCCCACTGAAAGCCACTTATACAAATGTATGTTTCAAGAGTGGCGCAGCCATTTTTTGTGTGGTGTTCAGTCCTGAGATTTCTTTCGCAGCCACACTTTATAATGTATGCACTAAACCAGAGCAACTCGGTATATCATAATTGGAAATAGCAGCACCGGCAAAGACAATGTAATTATTAAGAGCTAAATCCAGGAAACAATATTTTAGTCAATCTGTGTTTTAGGCAAAGAATTCTGAAAATTGGACCAGATAATTTGAGATTCTGTGGTGTGTGTGTGTGTGGGTTTGACCAAAATGTCCCTAAAGTGTGGTAAATTCTTATTTTTGGGGATATTTTTCAGATTGTCATTTGGATAACCCCAATTTAATAAAAACCTCTGAATGCAATAAAAAAGTAAAACTGCCAAAATTCTTGTATTTTTTTGGTTACTTGGTTATTTAGGCGAGGTAGGGCTTAAGGGTGTCGTGACTGGCATTAGGGATTTTCCCATAGAAATGGATGGAAAGTCCCCAACATATCTCTGTGTGTACAGTAGATTAGGTTGGTATTACATTGTAGCGACCAAATGTCCCCTACAATGTAATAAAAACCCGTTTGTTGACATTATGGGCACCATTTTCAGGTCACCAGAAAGATCTGTGAATGCAATCAAAAAAGGAAAAATATTTTGTTTAGTTACTTATGGTAAAGGTTGTAATATTGGGATTAGAATTTTCCCCTTAGAAATGAATGGAGAATCCCCACAAAGACATAATTACAAACCTGTGTGTATGTGTGTGTGTGTGTGTGTGCGAGCGTGC
The DNA here is from genome assembly GCA_026779605.1 of Mormyrus hasselquistii. Classification (NCBI taxonomy): domain Eukaryota; kingdom Metazoa; phylum Chordata; class Actinopteri; order Osteoglossiformes; family Mormyridae; genus Mormyrus; species Mormyrus hasselquistii. Next base: position 8,543,340 of record JAODKE010000020.1, read on the forward strand.
ATGGTTCAATAATTTATTTACTGCCCTAACTAACCCAAAATCACATCATCAGCATTAGTAAAGTAAACTTTTTCACAGCTAGCAAGTGTCTCTACCAGGAAGTCAATGT
>JAODKE010000020.1:8543548-8555456 GCA_026779605.1 Mormyrus hasselquistii
CAAGCAATTCACCATTATGTGTTAAATGTAAGGTGGAGGTGGGAGATTATACCCATTTATTATGGAATTGTCCTGTTATTAGAGCTTATTGGTCGAAAGTTACTGTTTGTATGAGCCGTATGTTTGGACTTGAGCTACAGTTAGACCCAGTGTCATTGATTTTATTCCCAGGGGGTGGGGCAACAGGGTGCAGCTACAGGTAGAGGGGCGAGGCAGCAGGGTGGAGCTACAGGTACAGTGGTGGGAGAGCAGGGTGGAGGTATGGGTAGAGAGCAGGACCACAGGGTGGAGCTACAGGCACAGGGGTGGGAGAGCAGGGTGGAGCTATGGGTAGAGAGCAGGACCGTAGGGTTGGGCTAAGGGTAGAGGGGCGAGACAGCAGGGTGGGCTAAGGGTAGGGGGCAGGGTATCAGGGTGAGGCTATGGGGAAAGTAGCAGGGCAACAAGGTGGGGCAAATGGTAAAGGGGCGGGACAACAGGGTGGGCCTAAGGGTAGAGGGGCGGGACGGCAGGGTGGGACTAAGGGTCGCAGAGTGGGACAGCAGAGTGGGGCTAAGGGTAAAGGACGGGGCATCAGGGTGAGGCTATGGGTAGAGTGGCAGGGCAACAAGGTGGGGCAAATGGTAAAGGGGCGGGACAGCAGGGTGGGACTAAGGGTAGAGGGGAGGGGCAACAGGGTGGGGCTAAGGGTAGAGGGGCATGTTGCAATGTTCGTTTGGCCTAAGGGCGTGAGCCCCGCCTGGGGACCAGGCTGCCTTTTCAGCATCAGTTGTACTATTGAAGGAATTCACAGCTCATTTTCACTGCCTCTGATCTGGACCAGGCTCTGAGGCAATGGGGCAATAAATACGAAGAAACAGCAACATCTTCCACTGGACTAACCTTGGAAGTCTATTCAACATTGACGCTATAATTGACACCATGGGCTGGTGTCATGCAGTCGCTAAATCTTCTGAAACGAGACGTCTTTATAGACCAGAAAAAATGACTGAGCTTGAGAAGTCAGTTGGTGAGCAGTGGCCCCACCCAGCCGTGTGACCATCCATGACTTCTCCAGAAGTAAAGCCCATTTCCCTGGGCCTAATGCCACATTACACTATATCCTTATTAAAATGACCTCAGCTATTCATTTTGTGCCATTTCCTCTGTGTCACTTGTTGCACATGGTAAATCAAAACTTAAAAGAAATAATGATTTATGCTCAGTATGACTGAGTTTATTTTTAAGGGAGCGGAACATGTGCTTTTAACGAGTGACCCAGAAACACTGGACTACAGAAAAAGGGGAAGCTTTCTCGGTTTAATTGTAAAACTGCCCCTGCAGAAACAGAGCACTCGTTTCATAGCTTCCATCTGTACTTATTTGCAGCGGAGAGCAGAGGTGATGACAGTGAAAGTGTTTTTAAGGGTTGTCCTGGTTCCAGCCCATTAAGCGAGAGCTACATTTGGGAATCCGCCGGCGCTGACGTCGTGGACCTGGGTACTCAGATGGTAGAAGCCCCGATGCATCCGCACCGCACCCCCAGCACTGCCTCACTATAGCGTGCTGGTTGCTTTGGGCCCTGCCGACACCTACAGGAGAACCTCAGGTGCGATGAGGGAATTCCCCGACCACTGCAGCTCTGGGCACCTCCTCATTTTCCTTAATGGGCATTCAGTGGAGTCATCATCAAGTAAACACAGAATCACTGATTGACAGGAGATTCTATTTCACCAGGACTGCGCTAACAGGGTATGCCAAATTCCTGTTCGATCCCTCACATGCTCTGCAGCACGTTTTACTACACGTGAGACAGATATTTCCTTTAATAGAATCTCTCATCTCATTTCCACAGGCGGGCATTAAAATACACATTGCACACTTTCTTAATTGGCTCTCCTGGAATTGAGGGATTTTGAGAGTAAATAAAGGGGATTTTACAGTGGCCTACCACAGCGTGAGCAAACATTAGGGGATGTTCTTCTGACCTGCATATGAAAGGCAGCCCCAGAGCTGCAACACCACAGTCAGCAGCCATCATGGAAAAAAAAAACGCGGAGCGGCTACGGTGCGCCTTCATCTCCATAAATCATGGCATGGGCAGGAAAAGGGCACGCCCCGGGAAAGCCGTAATGACTGTGACACACGGCGTCCTATGCAAGGGACGCTGGGAGCTTTTGGCAGGTTACATGTTATCGTCACGCGGCCTCTCTCCAGAACTCAAAGCGCCCTGGGACTCGCGGGCAGCCTGGGCACGCTGTGAGGGACCCGCTGGGACAGCCGAGCTGTGCCGCTGGCGCCGCCCTGGGGCCCATTCACACTCGGTGTGTTTGAGGCAACGCTCCGTGGAAGCGTCAGGAGGTAGGAATGAGCAGCGCACGCAAATGTCAGGATTTTAAACTCTCACCTGGTGACATGGAAACTTGGCTTAGAGACAAGGAGTATAAATTATGAGCAGAATATGAATGATTTGGATATGCAGTTTTCTCCTTTCTAGTGTCTACATGTGATTTTGTGAATGGTGTGTACTTAGTACACTCTTTATCTGGGGAATAAATATAAATATAAAGCTGTTTGGGGAAATGCCGCAGCACAGGTCAAAAGGGAAGGGAAGGGAAAGGGGAAAGGGAAGGGATGTACCAGGAAGGGGGAAAGAGGAGGGAAAGGACAGGATAGGAAGGAAAGGGGGAAAGGGATGGTGTATGTCAGGAAGGGGAAAGAGGAAGGACAGGATAGGAAGGGAAAGAATAGGGGAGAAGAAAGAGAAAGGATGGGATAAGAATGGAAAGGAGAAAAGCAAGGGATGTGACAGGAAAGGGGGAAGGGAAAGGACAGGGTAGGGAGGGAATGGGAAGGGGGAAATGGAGGGGATGTGACAGGAAAGGGGGAAGAGAAAGGAAAGGGAACAGATGTGACGGGAAAGGGGAAATGGGAGGAAAATAGGGTAGGAAGGGAAAGGGGAGGGAAGAAAATGGAAGGGATAGGAACAGAAGGGAGAAAAGAAGGGGACGTGACAGGAAGGGGGGAAGGGAATGGATGGAAAGGAAAGGGCATGACAGAAAAGGGGGAAGGGAATGGATGGGAAGGGAAAGGGCATGACAGAAAAGAGGGAAGGAAATGGATGGGAAGGGAAGGGGCATGACAGAAAAGGGGGAAGGGAAAGGATCAGACTGAAAGGAAAGGGATAAGAAGAGAAAGGGAAGAAACAAGAAGGGAAGGAAGAGGGAAAAGGAAGGGAAAGGAAAGATTAAGTGGTGATATGAGGGAAAAAACTGAATTATCATTGTGCAGTGTTTCTCACAAAGAAGCATATAATTAGAAAATAACTGTGCTTACCACATAACTGGTAACATTATGCTACATTACATGTTTAATACAAAGCACCAAGATCTAAGCTAACAGTACAGTAATCATATTGATACATAAGCAGGACGCTCAGAGAGAGGGGATGCTAGTCCACAAAATCACAGCCTATGGGAAAGTTACAGGCAGTTATCCATGTAACCCTTATATATTTAGTGAAAAACAAATCAATGACAACTCATATGGATGAAGAGGGAACAGACATAGACCTTGGAATTTAAACCATAATAGTTTAAATTTGTGTATTGACACAGTTATATATAAATTACCAATTGCAGACCAGTTATAGACAGCTGATTTCTAATTATGCAATACTCAGACCCATAAACAATGCAAATAATCCAAAGAAATAAAACACAGACATTTCTGTAACTGACTTGGAGAACATTCCCTCTCTGCTGGTCCATCTGCTGTATCTCACCAGTAAAGAGGACAGCCCAGCCGCCATGACGACGATGCTAGTGCTGGAAAGCATAAAAGAAGAAGAAAATCAGTGCAAACACCTGCACTTACGTAATCAGTCTGAACTTCTGTGGCCCTGTTACTCCGCAGCATCCATTATCTCTAAATGTGTTTTTTTCTTTAGGCCGTACAGCCTGCGGATGGGAATCTTGCTGTAATGATTTATTGATGGGGAGTTTCAACCCCAATGTAGAAATAACCATGGGTGAGACTGAAAGGTGCCCCTTATCTTATTTTCCACATAGAAATACATATTTTGGCTTTTGTCTGAGTTTCTCCTGAATTTTCTAACAAATAGTCTAGGTTCCTTATACTCTGATAGATCTAGATTGTCACACTTGACGTTTTACAAATGCAAAATTGGTTTTCCCAACCACTTTCTTTACAGATATTTTGTTTTGTAGCAATCGTAATGAGCTATCTATCCAAGCACTTCCAGTCAGCCAGCAGGCTACTTCAAGACCAATAGGGCACAAGGCAGGACACAAATTCACACTGTGGCAATTTAGAGAAACTAGTGCAGCCAAACTACAAGCTTTTGGACTGCAGGAGAAAACAGAGTACATGGAGCAAACAAACGCATACACACACACACACACGCACACACACGCACACGCACACACACAAACACAGTTGTATTCATATCTTTGTCCATTCGTTTCAATAGGAAAAACTGTAATCCCTACATAGACACCCTAACCAATACGGAGCCCTGACCTTATCCATAATTATTCAAACAAAATACAAAATACACTTTTGGTATTTTTAGTTTTTCGATTGCATTCATACAGTTTTATATAACTGAGTTTCCCTTGTGGGGAATAAAAAATATGGTCCCCACTATGACAGAATAACTGGTTTCTATCACATTGTGTGGACATTTGGTCCCCACAGTGTAGTATATACATGACCTACACACACACAGGGAGAGCATGCAAACTCCTCAGACTACATTAAAGTTAAGAGTCCCCAACGCTGCCCACTCAGGCACTGTACATAACAGGCCATGTGCATCAAATGAAATATGTCCTGCTTCTACTCATGCTACCATTCTTTTTAATGTTTTAATTTTAAGTAAATTCCATGGATGGATCTTTCATCATGGCTCCATTGTTATGTGAAATAGTCATATATGACAATTTTCTCTTCTGTAACATAAATGCTATGTAACTATAAAGTCAGATATGTCCCATACATAGAATAAGATCTCTCTAAGAAGAGCTCTCCTAACCTCAAGCCTGAGATTCTCAGACAGGATTAAATATTAAATAAGCACCATGCAGCCTCAGAAAGTACTGACAAGATCTCTCTTGAAGGCTACGTTTTCAAGAAAATGTCACACACACACACACGCACACACACACACACACACACACGCACACACAAAGATGGAGGAAAAAAACAGGTACTCCATGTTTTAAAATCGTTAAAAATGTCACCGTGTCGTTCCAGAGGAAAAAAAAAAGTTCGGCCAAGACTCCCAGTTCCATTTGGCGATGGGGGGCAGGAGTAGAAGAGGGAATGAGGCAGGGTCCCAGATGAGAGATTACGCCTGAGGTGAGACTCCGGCTGCTGGCCGTGGCAAAGACATATATTACACATGGGGCAGAGAACAGGAGAACAATGGATGCTCCTGCAGATCCGCGTTAGAGCAAGCTGAACAGCTGCGGCGTGCGGGGTGCGTACGGCCAGGTACGGCTGCGAGTGATAATAACAGAGCCATCTGCTGACCTGGGGCTGTGGGCCCCCCTTCCCCATGGCCCAGCCCCATCTGGGGAGCTCATTTAGCTCCGTGAGGCTGGGCCGGGTCATGGATTCTGGAGCGCGTTCCCGCTCCAAGGGTGCCCCATCTGCGGACTTAGTAGCACGCTGCTTACGCTGGGTTGGTACGACACAGGGCCAGGAAGAGCTCCCTGATTGGACAGCACGGTCCAGATTTAAGGCTCGATAGTCTAATGAATGAACGCTGTGGAAATTGTTAAACTCTCATATCATTTTATTCTGTTTACATTTTCATTAGCTTCTTTGCTCTTAGCAAGCAGAGGCGTGGAATTATTAGGCTGTATCTAATAATATTACATATGCATGAACTATTTAGATAAAATTACGGAATCTCTCGCAGTTTACACATGGGGTCGCCTACTGGACACATTAGTTTGACGGTAGCAGTTTGCTGAGAGGTTAGCAATGGCCCAAGATGGACTTATAATGGGAATAGCTATTAAAATGACTTTATCATTCTAGACCATATTCCCACACTGGATAATGACTAACCACTGACTAGTGAATCAATATTATGCTATAATTGACCAACAGCATAGGCAAAAGGGCAAAAGAAATCATTTTTAACTTATTTTTGGAGAAAGTCATGTCTGCTGTGGTGGACAGAGGGCTTCTGAAACATGAATTCATTAAGCATGGAAAACTGACGACTCGTTAAAAATGGACGGAGCTGAATTGGGAAAGTCTAATGATGGGGTCATGAATGCAACCTCATTTACCATGTGAATCCCCCTCATTTCATATCTTTCTTTGAAACTCCCTTAACAAACCACATCAGAGGTCTTGGGGATGCCACCATGGACCAGAGCAATAATTACAGACACCGTACGTCTGCTCACTTGAAATTCGCCTTCCTAATGGATCAAATTGGGTTCTGGAAGGTTCTACAAACCGAGGGCATTTATTTGAAATGGACCCTATACATTTTTCTACTTGAGACATTGTAATAAGCAGCTTAGACCATGCTAAATGCAAACCTGAGTTGGGGACAGGTGTCTGAAGTCGACCCCCTCGCCCCCCCAGTTGCACAACCACAGGCACTCAAGCAGGGAAAAAAAGATAAGTCTGGGATGATGTACATGTTTACTGGGCCACAGACAGTGCCCCCAGCTATGGAGAGTGTCCAGGGACCGCTCTGTGGCTGCTATTCACCAAGGAGACCATGCTCAACATTTCGCTGCCAACCTTGACTCAACCTTGGAACTTCGCACTCACTTTGCTGCTGATGTCTGAAACGATGACTAATTAACGTGCGGATGTGTGTGACTTAAAAACCCCTAAAGCACGCAGACTGATGACATAGGCTGGCATTTATGAATGACTGGCCTGTACACCTATCGATTTAAACATGAGGCACTATATGCTCTCTCATAGCTGCTCCTCCACGTTTGTCTACTACAATGGAGAATAACCTCAAGGCCCACAAACACAATTTCAGAAGTGCTAAAATACGCACATGCATTTTCTATACTGCTTATCCAGCACAGGGTCACTGTGAGCCTAAAGCCAATCGTAGGAAACACAGGACAGGGGACACCCTGGACAGGATGCCAGTCCATCAGAGGGCAGGGGACACCCTGGACAGGATGCCGGTCCATCAGAGGGCAGGGGACACCCTGGACAGGATGCCGTCCATCAGCGGGCAGGATGCCAGTCCATCAGAGGGCAGGGGACACCCTGGACAGGATGCCTGTCCAGTACAGTGTACTCACACCCACCACACCAGTTCATTTAACCAATTGTTTTTGGACTGTGGTAGGAAACTGGAATACCTGAAGGATAAACTGTCAATCATCACCCATATAATACAAATGAAAACGAAAATTAATCAGCTAATTACAAAACAATAAAGACCTTAATTAGCAAAAGACAATGTGTGTGTGGAGACCAAAAGTTATGGCGTTATTCTGACGTTAGAAGTGCCATTTTTCAGGTCCCCACAAAGATCTGTAAATTACTGGTTCCTTATGGTTAAGGTTAGGGCTGGGTAGGGGTTAAGGTTGTCATGTTGGGATTAGAATTTTCCCCATAGAAACGGTCCCCACAAAGGTATGAATAGAAACGTATGTCTGTGTGTGTGGGTGCGTGTGTGTGTGTACAGACAAAGCACCATATTGCTCATGTATTTTATAACAGATTTAGTTAGGGAGTAATACGAGTCAAATAAATAACTATATCTACTACACATTGTCCCTGACATCTTGAGATGATTTGTTTTTATGCCAAGCATGTCTTTAAGTTGGCAAGCAGCCTGTCAGGGCCTATAATATGGCTGCAAATGGGGAAATTGAGAAAAATAGACAGGAAAAGCTGATGCTGGAATCCAAACAGAAGCCTCTCAAAGCAAATGGTGCCACCGATCGATTCAGCCGCACAGGTGTATATCTGCAGCCTGAAGTGAACGCGTCAGTACTGAAGGGTGCTGGTGACTAATGAACAGCTCTGCTCCTTCTGCCAACGTGCGAACGAAACTTGCAAAGCACAATACCGCAGACATTCAGTGCAGAAACACAGAGATATCACCTAAAAATAATAAACGTCACAGATAGACCAGACAGAAAAGACAGGTGGAAATGATGCCAGTACTTTTGTTACTTTTTATTTTGTCAGGTGATATCTGCTGACCTGTTATAGGAGGTGTTTGACAAAAAAATATGAAATACGTTTGCTGAAACAGCTCTTGATCTTTATTATTTACTGCTTCTCAGATAGTCTAAGAGAGAGTTTTGTTTTGTGGTCGGGGAGAAAATAAAAGACAGCATAAAAAACAGAAAAGAGCAGAACATTTTGAACTGTTTCTTTGGTCACACTGGCTGCTTTGTTTCTCTTCAGGCTTTTTGTGAACAGTTGTTTAGTCATACTAACATGTAAAAGTTTATTTAAAAAATAATGTATTATACCTGCCTGCAGTTTGTTTGGCTACTGCCTTAATGTTTGAGGCAGAAAGGTGAACCAAGCAGGTCAGAAGGAATGGCACGGACAAATGTGGACAGCGGTGGACCCTTGCAGTGTGGGATTCATTAAAAAATCTAGAGGATAAGGTTTGTCAGGGTTTGTCAAGAGCTCTTACTCCATGTATGGTGCTTCCAGTGCTAGCGAAGATCATCTCAGGTGTAACAGATTTATAAGGTTCAAATGATGGTGCTTATTTGCAAAGCTCTTTTTCAACCGCTAATAGTCATATTTGTAAGTAAAGTGAGCTAAATAGAGTCAGCTTTATAATTAAACTATAGATTGTGATCACTAATGCTTTCCACATTCACATGGTAGAAACTGTAGACTGTTCTGTGTTAGACTGCCATGCCATGCAGGGTGTTCCTTTAACGCAAGAAGCAGGTGCCCAGTTCCCATCATGTCTATACAAATACAAGGTAAACAGATATGGAGATGGAGGGATGGGTTGTTGTATTGGTGCATAGATGTATGGATGGATAAATGGATGGATGTTAAATGTAGTCTATGAACAATGTATTACCAGCACAGCAAGTACACGTATACCTTCGGATATATCTGGATTCCATATAATAAACCGGTTGTCATTAGAACTAATACAATTCCCTGATTGACAGCGACCTTTTTATTGCATAACTTGAGCAATTTATAAAACGCTAAATAATAACATAGAGGATGCAAGATCATGTGATTGCTGGAGTCCTGACATCTTTAAATAGACCTTCCTCTGTTATTTAATGACATTTCCCTGAAAGACAATCCCAGCATCTTAAAGCCCTCCCAGATTTCTTGTACATAAATAACTTCTAAAAGCGTGCATCACTTCATCCAAACCCACTGACAACAAAGGTTAGCCTATTTACGATGTACAAATGGCTGCCATTCTGTCTCATTCGTATCAAACAGTTTGAAACCATCCGCCCGCTCCAGGACTGCCTCGGGGCATGAATTAGTCCCCACTTGTGTATACTGCATGTGTTACACTGTGTCAAGCTGTGTTCTCAGCGTAAGAGCCATCGACGGTGCCCGCAGGCCCTGCGTCGCCCGCGATTTGTTTGCCGGGTGGTTTTCGGGAGGAATATGATTACATCAGTCTGGCAGTTCCGACCTGAGGCACTTTGTCCTGGAATACTGCTGGGTTTGTTTATTTTCAACCAACTTTTGTTTTTTTTTTTTTTTTAGTTTCTGTGATGCTGGAATTTCTGCAGATGACAGGGATGCTATACAGCATGTTTTTAAATATTTTCAAGCAAAGATTCATCTTTATTTCTGTTGCCGTTGGAATTTGAAAGTTTAAAAATAAGAAGAAAAAAATAAGCCGATAAGTCCCTGCTTCTACCGATTTAATGGATCAAAATGAGTTTTTTATATATATACAAAGGGCCTCCAGCTGATTCTGAGAGCCAGGAATAATCTTCCTTTCCCAAAGATGGTTAAATCATGGGAAACGTTCACAGACACGCACAATACTCCTCTGACTCTTTTCACCTAATTTAGACTCACACTGATGCCCTGATCTGAGTCAGATATTTAAAAAGTTCCCCATACCAGTTAGCCTTCCAGAGTCTCTGATCTGCCTCCCCGACCATGCAAAGGTCTGTGTAAAGGTAGAATCTTTAATGCAAAATAGAAACATCTATACAGGAAGGGGAAGTACCATACAGCAAACCTTCCTGAACATCAGGGAAGGGCAACCTTATTAGTTGGAGCTTGTACTATAACCTCCTCTAATTCCGACTTTTAAGTCATCTTGCAGAGGTTAGAAGAATGAGGTATGTGAATATTCCTATTCATTCCTAAATACTTCTCCCAAAGCCCTTATTTCACGGTTAATTAATTGCTATTTTATTGACAATTATTAATAAGTCATCCTTAAGAGAAAAAGTGAATGGTGTGTATTGGGAAAATAAATGTTTCTTGGTTAATACAAACACAATGTTCAATTCCGGGACACGTCATAAATAGAAATTGCTACAAACTTTCAGCAGAAAAATGCCTGATGATTAGAGAAAGAAAAGGGAAAATAAAAAGATTGTCACAGACACTTTTTTTTAGCTTAGACTGCTATCGCCCCAGTGGATTTCAGAGGGGTTTAGCTTTCAGCTTTAGAGACTGTCTGTAGCGATGCGCAGTCGACATTGATTTCTGCGATCTGAAACGTTGTTTGGTGAAGTTGGAGGAAAAAGCTCCGATCTTGCCCTGGAGATTGCCACTGCGCTGCCTGAGCCGCGGCCCCTCTTAACTCAGCCTCCGGCTGGGGACGGTCGGAGTACGCGCCGGCAGAGAGCCCCGGCGGCGCTCCGAGCGAGCGAGAAACCGGCTACCGCGCAGCCGAGACCGGCTCTAGAGACACGGCGCGCCATCAAAGACCGAAAAGATGCGCGGCATCAGTCAGGCGCCGGTCAAAAGAGGCGCCGTGCCTCTGATCGCTCGGGATAATTGACGGGATACGAGCAATACGCTCCTTGTCAGGCACGAAAACGGGAGAAAACTGTGTGATTAAGTAAAGGGGAAGCTCTTCACAGCCATGTTGCAAATGCTGCGCCAGATATAAATTTGTTTTGAAGGAGCGGACTAGAATTTAAATAAGGAATTGCACATTTCTAATTTCATAATTTTATTGGTATGTTGTGCTTTTTTATTGTACTCGAATGCGCAGTAAATACATAGACTCATTAGCCAGGTGTATAGATAATGAAGCTGGGATGTACTTAACCGAGAACTGCAATGTGGGACTGGTTGTGTGGTGGACTGGTGTGTCTGTACACAGCCAGGGGACCTATTTAGATTCACTTTACTAACAAATAAAGAAAAAAGATTGTATAATGGTAAGCATTTAATCTAAATTACACGTCTTTTGTTCCTCCAGAGTAATGTAAGATATTTAGTTGTTCATGTGGTAAAGTAATTTTTAAAAAATTGTTATTGGGTTCATTAAAGACATTTATATTAAATAAAAGGGTAGGATATTGGTGTTTAATGAGAGAATGACATTCCCAGTTGAGATGTAACTGAACTTTCGGTGACATTTTTGAACATGACTGATAACAGAGAAGATTTTAGAAATGTGCACTTTAGTACATCTTACATTTCTAGAGCTATTCTGATCTCACTGTTTTCAAGGAAAAGCAAAAGAAATATATTTTACTACTGCCTATAAAAGATATATGTTTATTTAGATTCACCTAAGAAGTAAACTTAATGATAAAAATGGAAACTGTGCACAGCCTAAGCAAAGGGGTATTGTAATAAATTTGGCCTTCATATGCCACACTTCTGAGTGGAGAATTTGTGTGTGCATTTAGTTGGGACTGTGTCTGTAAGTGTGTGTGTGTGTGTGTGTGTGTGTATGTATATGTGATCATGCAGG
>JAODKE010000020.1:8555556-8578101 GCA_026779605.1 Mormyrus hasselquistii
CAGGTGTACCCCCCCCCCACCCCCGCCACACTAGCTGACGCTAACCTGGAACTCAAGGACAATGAGCCTCTTCCTTCTGCCCCCCCCCTTCCTCCCTTTTCCTTCCTCTGTTTCTCCCCAGCTTTGGATTTCAGGCTAATTCACCCTTATCGGGGGGGTAATTTATCCGGCCCTCCTTGGGTATCGGTCAGCGGCGGCGGGCCCATTGTGCGGCAAAGGCCGTGTTTGAGATAACCCCCCCCCCCAAGACAGAACAAAGTCTGACTGACCTTTACAACTGAGATCTCACTTGTCTCTCCATAAAACTAATTTCTGTGCCCGGGGGCCCGGCAGCGGCACAGCGGAAGGCTGGGGGGGGCACCGGGAAGAGGCTGAATGAGCAGCAGGCAGACAGGGGCCCGGGATTAGGATGCTAGGCTGGTGCCCCCCCCCCCCCCTGTGTTAACAGTGCCACCCGGATCCAACTGCCATAAAAAAAAGAAAAAGAACGAATAATAAAAAAAAAAGAATACGGGAGGGGAATTCAGCTCTGGAGACTGACAAGTGGACCCCCCCCCCACTCTTTCCGCTAGATATGCTAAGCCTCGACAGAATACAAAAGTCAGCGTTGGCTACCAATGGCTGTTGCTGGCTTTCCGTACACTGAGCGATTATCGGATCCGTGGCGATAGCAACCTGCTACTTTCGAGCATCGGTCATTCATTACCGTTCGATCTTTATCACACGCTGAGGGACGGCGCTGACACAGCGGAGAATCCGACCAGAGAGGGGTGATCGCAGATGTCCCTCACGTAAGCGATTCAGGTGTACTGATGGCAGGCCTTCCCAGAATCCCTGTTTGCGTCGTTCTCCTGAATAGGTCAAGGAGAAGTATGGAATGAATCTGAGGTGGTCCGGGGGGGGGGGGGGGGGGCTTTAATGGTTTGTCCCAAGTAGGAGAAGCGCATTAAGAGCCCCTTTCTGCCCACTGTCATCCTTCAACTTGATGAGCACTTAAAGATGTAAATCCAAAATCCCACTGTCCGTCAGCCCCCTCCCCAAGAAGCCCCAGCCTGCATCAAAAGCCGCTGAAGAGGACGGGCACAGGAGAGGCAGACCTGGGCAGGCTGAATGGGGGGCGGCTCGAGGGCCTTCCAGGGTCCCGGGCCGCCCACTCCAGCCTTGTCAGGGTCGCCCTTGAGCTCGAGTCGCTCCCGGGGTTCCCAGGGAGATGAGAGTGGCGGAGACTCACTGAGGGATTAACTTTTCACATGGCTGGGAGTCCGCGCATGAAAAGGACTGACAACCAAACAGCTTTATTAAAAAACAGAAAGAAGAAGGGACTGGAGGGAGTTAGCTGGGGGGTGGGGGGGGGGAATTCTTCACATGATGGCTCTGAGAGAGGATTTTGGATATAGAATGTCTTTGGATTTTAAGAAAGGCCCTCTTCGCTTAGAATGACCAAATTGTTCCCCCCTTCTGCTACGCCCGTGCGCCTGCCAGACGAGCAGGATCTCCTTTGTGGATTGTTTGCTCCTATTGGCAAATCGAGGCCGAGATGCTATGGAGGGCAGGATAACTGCCATTCATTCGTGTGAGAATCTGCGACGCCTGGATTTTTTTTTCTTCCCTCCCTTTTCCCATAATTCCTGTCACCGAGCAGGTGTTTTGGCCTGGCCGCTGACGGGCGGCATTATGTGAATTTCGGAAGAGACGTTTCCCCCTGCGTCCGGCCCGATTTCTGTAGCTGTTGCTGACTGAATAATCTCCCCCCTAAGAATGTAATGTTCACCATAAGCCCTTCTCTTTTTTCATAAAGGCACTTAAACCTTATTCCTTCAGTTCCGTCGCCCATTAGCCCGTAGCAGCTGGTTTGGCTGCAGTGCATTTCTTCAGGGAGGCCAACCAGGTCCCATGTCAGAATTGCAGAGTGGGGTGTCCCCCCCCCCCCCAAACTGAGGAAGCCCCTGTCACAGCAGAGCATCTGAGAGGCAACACCTGGCACAAGAAGGTTAGAAGGTTAGAAAAAAAAAACATGGATTAGGGTGAGTCAACTGTGTATAATAAGCCACACGGTCGGGAACCTGTTGGAAGGTGACAATGGAATGTGCGGAGAAGGGAATTATCTTTGCCCGCCACATACTTTATGTATCTATGAGCAGAGTGGCAAACACTGAGATTTTACCCGGAGGGACTGGTGTATCATTGGCATGTCCGAGATTGATTGTCTTTGCAGTGCTTGCATGATAAGATGTTTCACATGTGACTCCCAAATGTAAACATTGTGCAAACTGGCAGTTACACAGCAGAGCCCTGCTAGCGAATGACGCGAGTTCCGCCATTGTTCGCACGTTGCAGAATGATACTCATGAACAAACACTGCTGGACTCTGCAGAGGATGTCATAAAATGTGCTGCTGAAAAATAGTGTCTGCAGAGAGGCTGTAATTTGCACCCTCAGTAATATTGAGGCCGAAAATAATTATCCTGTTCTCATCAGGAGACTCCACTGGAGGTGTGCTTCTGTGCATTGCATTGTGGGAAATCACGTCAGTTTGACTTATAACGATATCAGAGCGGGGTTTTGTTTTTTTTCCCCTCTTCTCAACTCACTCCTTTCCACTCTCTGACGAATTGACTGTCGATATGCGTTAGTGTGAGAAATCAAAACTAATTGTTCAGCGGGAGTAATATTGACTTTCTCGGGGAGGGAATCAGGAAATCAGGCCCCATTGGCCTGGCACTTAATACGCCTATGGCCATAGTGGCTGGACGTGGGGGGGGGGGGGGGGGGGGGGGGTGGGCTGGGGGCATTGCACATTCATTAGTCAAAGGGCACATTAGAGTTATGCAGCCGCTAGGTTCAAGGGCAGGTGTGCGGAGAGCTGGGAGGCACAGTGCCAGATCACGGGCAAGGTCACCATAGCAGGACGTCCACCTGCAGCACCGCGAAAGGAGCGCATCCGGCACCGCTGATGGCAAGCCAGGCTGCGGTCGCCACGGCGATTCACATCCCGGGTCCTCACGGTTCTGCCACATCCGCCGTGGCGCATGCCGGTGCCGGTGACTGATCGTGCCCCGCGGTCGGGCATAATTGCGTAAAAAGCTCAAGGCAGGCTATTACTGCCTTTAAAAAAAGAAAAAAGCCCCCTTCTTTGCTCAGATGGTCACTGCTCGGGGGCAATAAGTCACACTACATGGGCGTGAAACTGAGCCAAACGGAAAAAAACCTGCGCCTATCGGGAACGTGAGAGGAGCAGGTGCGCCGGGCGTTGCTGCCTTCCCGCCGCTTCCCTCTGAGGATCTCCGCCACGCACATTGCTCAATCTGCCGATGATGACTTGGAGCGTCGCTCCGCTAACCGCTAGCCACATGGACCAGCGCGCCCGCTCTCCGCTCTCGGCCCGCCACCGAGGACGCCCGTCAGGCCTGCTCCCCTCTACAACTCTGTGTCCTTGAAAATGCCCAGTGGACAGAGCGGACAGGCGAAGGAGGCGAGGCAGCCCCAGTAGTACTACTATTTGTTAAAAACACGGACGCCTTTCTTTGAACCCCTTTCCTCCCAATTACGTCAATGTTAATATTCAGCTTTCAGGGTGAGCTCAGTGTTAATCTCTGAAGTTTAAAGAATGAATTCTGCCTTTATGTATTCATTTACTTTCACTCAGCCGTCCTCCCAGTTCCTCCTCTTTCTTTCTTTGGCTGTATGTTTACTGAAATCAAAAACACAGCAGGAATTGGTATCGCTGTCTTTTTCCCTGTGCTCATTAAAACTGTTTCATTTTCAAATTTAAATTGCAAAATAAAGCTATTCTTGCAGAGAATATATCTGAACAGTGTTGTCTATCCTCCATATAATTTTTTGCTAACATAAATAAAATACAGTAAATCTGGAGCCCATTTTCAAAGTCCTTTTATTCCCATTTGCTGTTGTCTTCATACCTATATGACCATAAGATTCCTGTGCTAAAACATTTTAAGTGATCTGTTGCTACAGGTAGAGATAAGTATATAATGTTATGGTGTAAAAGACTGCGGTATTTTTGAAGTTAGAAACAAACGCTCATTACTGCATTAGGGACTGTGTCTGTGTGCTTGTTTCTGTAAAGGATTAGGATATTATGTTTGCCTAAGAATAAAAGCTCTACTTAAATATATATATAAAAACATGTAAATTTATGAGACCTGGATCTGCAAAGCTTTCAGGGATGAGGTTTTGAGGTCACTATTGAAGCCACAGAACTGTAAGCATCAGTCACTGATGCAAAGACACAAATAATACTGAACAATATCTACTGAAAGTTCAGCAAAAAATATAAAAGTATATATACTGGGTATGTCACTTAAAGATGCTCAGCCTTTAGCAAGACAGACATTTAAATGATCCTTATAAATTTAAACATTAAATTGTTTTGGGAATAAACCAGTCAAGTAAAAGTGATTTGTTTTAATTACGTAGGAGGAAGCCATGCATTTGGTTTAATTAATCAACAGGTAATTCAAGTGAACAGATTATTTCTTCTTAAAATTAGCTACTTACATAAGGAACCAAAATCCATCCTTATACTAAATATACATAAATGTTATGATTAGAAATAGTTTGAATAATCTTATAAGGATTGAGCTCCGGTAACAGCATTTTTATTGTTTTGTATCCAACCTGTTTGCCATCATCAAATAGCAGATTATTAAAACAAATCAACAGATAAATGATTGTGTAATAAATAATCAAATAATATTTACAGCAGCATAGAAATAGAATTTTTATGGTGACACGTTACATGGCGACAGGAGAACATTACAGTATGCTTCACAATGCCATTTTTTGTTGTTCTGTAGCTGACAAGTAAAACAATGACAAATTCTAAAGTATCACTGTGTATATTCGAAGCTTGTTTTTTACTATTATTTTATTTTATTTATTTTTACTTGGCTGTTTTGATAGTTTAGTAATTCAGCTGCAGTAATACAACAGTAATACTGCTGTTACCTTTTCTGGCCAAAAGCAAGAACTCTGCTTCTTCATTTGAGGGGGTATTTACAACATATTTATACATTCAAGTTTTCCTGGAAGAAAAAAACTGAGTTCTAATCCTGATTTTGAAACAAAGAGGAAATTGACACCAGATGAATTTCAGGTTTTTTTCTAATTGTTAAAGTAAATTAATTTCCCTATTAAAGCTTAAAAGCAACTGGAGTCGCTACACAAGTGGCATAGCGCGTAATACACTGAGATGCTATATAAAAAATATTTTTAGCCCTCTATTCAGTTCTTAGGTTGAAGAAAAGGAGAGCCCCTGACGCTGGGCTGGACCTGCCCATTAATAACTCAGACAAGCGCCTTAATAAAATCAGTAATATTATATCAAAGAATAGAGCCTCAAATGAAACTATTATCCCGTAACAGTCTAATCAGTCTACAAACTGCAGTTTGTCAGTGGGGGAAATACAGAAGACTGACATGGAACAACAGAACAGACATGCAGTAAACCAGTGGAATTATATGTATTCCAGCAAAGAAGTAGTATATGAGCTGTTTATGGTAGACTTGGGAGGGAAGGAAGGAAGGAAGGAAGGAAGGAAATTTACAGACATCCAGCAATAGTCCTAAGAAGAAGAACCGAAACAGATGCTCCATGGTTATGTGAAAATTTTAAATATCCTAGATCAGGCACCTTTAATGCCATCTTTTCATCTGTATAGTTATATGCTTAATTCTATACGTCTTATTCTCTTAATCGTATGTTTTCTGCATTTCTCTGAAAGGCTGGACACTCGACATATGCATTTCTGCCTGGGTTTTACTTCAAAGCTTCTTATTTTTTCCTTCTGTGCTTTTCCTCTCCGCTCCGATCTGTATCGGTCTTTTCACAGCTGGCTGAGCGTGGATCAGGTGAAGTTCAGCTAATGTCTCCACCTTGTGGGCACTGCAGGTCACCTGGAGGTGCAGCTCCATACGCTGCTAAAGATGACAAATAGTTTATCACTATTATTGCTATTGTTATTATTTAGCATTTTTCACTCCAGTTTAATGTTGAGTAAGGTGATGCTGCTCAAGCTTGTGAGCTTTCTTTCAGAGCTACAAATATCTGGTGACCAATGTGGACCAGAAAGACAAAAAGGCACGCCGTCTTATTTAGCGATGATCATGAGCGCCCTCCGGGGATGGGGGGGAGGTGATTTTTCCAGATTTTCACCTTTACAGGGTCAGCCAGGAGATACGGCGTCCTTACGGGGGCACCGGCTTGGTTTTGGGCCGGCCATTCATCCTCCTCACTTGAGCTGCCTCCTCAGGTAACAGAACAGGTAAATTCCAGGGAGAATACGCCTCCTTCTGCAGCTGCAGCCGATTTTAATGCGCAGCATCTGTGCAAACAGTGCCTTCTAAAATGGCTGCTCCTTGAGGAGTGAACGTTACTGGAGTCGGCGCAAACCTGGCCAGGGGCTCATTTTAAAGTCACTTTTTAAAAGTCATTATGTCCTTAACTATAATGCCTAGGGAAGGCCTATTTTGGAGAGGCCGCAAGAATACAGGGATATATATAGGGCTGCTATGTCACACGTGTGGCAGGAGCAGGAACGGGGTTTCAGGAAGGAGCTTTCAAACCTTTGCTGCTCACCTGATTTACTCGCGTAAATGTCCTGAGAAATTAAAGGCGCAGCTCTCATCAGCGGAGGCAAGTAAATTCCATCAGAGGTGCAGAGTCTGATGGCTGTCATGTCCCAGAGCTTCAAAGATGGACCTGTGTTCTCTGGACAGATGGCATCCAGGAGAAGTTTCACCATACAGCTGAACCCTGGAGACACACTTAGCAGAGGCAGCTTATTGCGAATCTTCTCCATCTGCCATTTGAAATGTCCTCCTTGTGTTTTGCAAAGCAATAATTCCGTGAGCTGCTAGTATGTAGGTCTGTACTTCTTGTTTTCTGTATACAAGGAAATTTATCATATAAAATATTTTCCTCTAACTCAAAAATGCAAAATTGTTTATTTCTTTTTTTATTATGGATAAACACCTGAGGTATATGATCACATTGAGTATATGTTCAAATTTTCGGGGCATTTATAATAGTCATGTCGGATATGCTGTAAACAGAGCAGTAAATTCACTAATGATAGTGACTAACAGTTGCTGGTGCCTAAATCTAGTTGCATGAGGTAGTGGTTCTTCATTCTTTGTTACACACTGGCCTGATGTAGCTAGACCCTGCTGACACTGGGCTTTTAAGCAGAAGCCTTCTGATCACAGGTTCAGCAGCAGCTCTTACTCTTCAAGGAACCTCAGTGAGGTCTTGGGGCTCAGCGGAGGCGCTTAATGCAGTGTGTGCTACAGGAACGTCTTCATGTTTAATGCACGTCTCACAACATGGATTGAATGGCGGTTTGCTGTCCCGCCGTGCACTGCCCTTGGGGCAGAGTGTCTATGAAAATGGTCTCATCGTTCACGAACTCCTGTGAGATGCTTCTATAAGACAGAGTCGAGATGGCGATCTGGCCAGGATGCACGACACTCTGGATCTGCAGCGTCATGGCGTCTCACTTCATCTCGGGAGAAAAGGAGCATCAATGGCAACAAAAAAAAAATAGCTCCTGTCAAATCCTGGAAGTTCCATGCAAGTCAGCCCAAGATATACATGTTGGGGGGCGGAGGGGAGCTAAACTTGGCAACCCTCGAGTCACAGGGTGGTTTCTGTAGAAAAAAAGACCAGTGCTTATGGACCTCCACAGGCAGGCAGGTTTCACCTTCAACACGTTTATATTTACATCTACGGTACGGTATGTTTCCAGGTCTCTCACTGTTAAATATAATCCTCTGACACGCCACATAATCCGAACTGGTAAGACCTTCTTGTGAAATGTATAATGTGTTTAATGACCAATAGTTAATGAAACACTGCCATGCAGCCTTTAAGGAGGTGTCAGCCACCCACAGTCTTTGAGGACCTCAATCTCGCACATATCAAAGGCAGCAAATGCTACTGTAAACTGTAACATGGAACAAGTTCAGAGGTCAGCCTACCCCACACCAGTTATGCCTGGAAGTGGGCTTGCTGGCCCTGTCTGATTTATCTTATCATCCTTTCCCTTTCAAACCATTTTTCTGTGTTGTAAACACAGCAATAATCTTTTCTGCTCTAGATTGCCCCCTTGTGGAGAAAGCTGTAATTGTAGAAAAAGCAAATCAGTGCTCAACGTACCGTACCCAAGGTGGTTGCCTCACTGACAGTAACGGCTGTTTTTGAAAAACATGGTGGCATTTTTGTCGAGTCAAGCAGGTGCTTTGTCAATTGACACGAGATAATCCAGGTGTTTTGGCAAAAGGGTTTCCCCTCCGGGGAGATGCATTGGTTCATGCATCTCAGAAACCAGTGTCTAATTGATAACCCTTTCAAATGACTACTTGCAAAGGTGTATTCGATCATACAGTTCTTCATACTACCAAGGTCAAAAATTATTCAGGTACAGAAATTAAATTTAGATGCTGATGTTAATATGTTTGGACAAATAAATGTGTAAAGACACATTTTAAAAACTTAAAACTACAAATGGATAGAAAGGAAGAATATGAAGTGGCAAAATCTTATGTAAAACTGTATTATGGTCCTTTGGATATTAAGGATTAATGTTAAACCCTCTTTTTTATTTATTAAAACTTTGTATTGGTGCTAAATCAATGTCATTTTCTTAATTCATGTCCTTATATTGCTGGAAAATGTTATGTCTTTTAATAATCTTTATAGGTAGACTATGTCACATTGTTTTTTAAAATTTTCTTAATTACTCAAGTGAAGTGTGTAATGTAGACACCAAGGCTGGGAAGTTCTTTATGTGTGAAAAGCCTGTCATTCATTCAGGTCTGCTCCAGCACAGGATTGTCTCTAACAGCACATTGGCATGCTGCTCATTAAGATCTAATTTCAAAACAAAAATAACAATATATTTTCTGAGACGGAATTCTTGTCCTCCCCAGTGCTCCTGCTCCTTCGTGTTTTTTCATTTTCCTTTTCAGGCCTCAGCTTTCTGGCCTCACCTAGCTGCACAAGAAAACCTGAAAAATGGAAATGGACAAAATAATCCTGTCACCTTACAATATGTATGTTCATGTTTGCATGCAGTTTGTTCTATTTAGGACTGAATCTAGATAGATACCCACTGAATTTCTCTGACTTCCAAACACCATCAGAGTCAACATAAATGATAAATATGATGTGACAGCAAAAATATCCAAGCCCCACAAGACAAACAACAATAACAAAAAAATACATCTAAACGTCCCAGGCGAGGAAGGAAAATGCATTCAGGTTGATGGTCATGGATAAAATCACCTCTCTGAGATAAAATGGGACAATTAATACCCATTAATGCACTAAAGAGCCATTTTCTGTACACAAAGCGTGTTTATTTTTGGTCAATGAAGCAATAGTATCCTTATAAACACTGCCTTTGTTCAGGTGACCAAAACTTATTTTCTGTCCATGTTTTCTGTGCCAGGCTAACGAATCAGGTAACGACAGCTTTTTCTAAAACATGCATATGGATTTACCCCAGTTTGCAGATAGACCACATCCAATACATTGCATCAGTAAATGAACCATTTCTAAAAATGAGACTAAGGCAGATTAATGCAGTAAGGTTCCAAATTAGGGACAGTGAATAATTGAATGGTTATTTTTAAAAATTTCCATATTCATATGCATATCTGCTGCACTGTGGGAGATATGAGCTGATAACATTAACAGCTCCAAGGTTATCTTCTTTTTTTTACAGGCCCAAGCCCCATATCACAAATAAGCACTTGATATATAATTAGTTCAATGTGTAAGTATAGCCTTTCTTAGTAATTACTACATTACTGTACAAGTGACATGGTAATTCCAGCATCATAACTAATATATTAAATACCAATTCCGTCTGTAGCTGGGACAGTGAGGATAACACTGAAATGTATGAGGTGACTCTCTTGGAGTGTCTGAGGAAAAAATCATAATGTGTTTGAATGCGTAAAATAGACTAGAAATTAAACCATATTAGAGCATGCAGTTATTTAAACTTAAACAAATTTGAACCAAATTCAGTTTTGGAATGCAAGTACTCATGTTTGTAATGTATGTATGTACAGTAATAGCCATTTTACAGTGATTGTTTGCTTAAGCATAAAAGACTTAAATGGGTTTTGGTGCCTCACATTCCAGTTAAAGTGAATTTGCTGACGTTTCCAGTTGGGGGTGGTTTAGGATGATACTCTGCTCACCAATCCTGTTCACGCTGCTTTTACACCATGCTCTGGAAGTTTCTTTGGATCCTCCCGAAGTCACAATGTCAAGTATATTACTGTATTGTACTGCAAATTGTGGTGAAAGAAACGTCTGAGAGCTCATGAGGAAAGCGAACCAATATTGACAGGTTGCCTGTGGAGAATGATGGGAGCTATACAGTAAGAGCCACTGTGTCACTCCTAAATTGGGAACCATGATTTTTACTCATTATTTAGAGAAGATGCAGTGCATAAGCCATCCATCTTCCACCAGCTTTTCCAGGACAAATTCGCAGGTTACAGGCTGCAGCACAATTGCTCTTTAGTTAAAATAAGGACAGTGCTTTTTTAAATGATTATATTTACATGATTAATCATAGTCATGATTGATTGGCATTCAACACGGGGTGCAGGCGCCCCGTGACCTTGACCAGAATAAGCAGTTTGGAGTATCAGCACTTATATTTACATGACGTATATTCATATGACTTTTTAGCCTCTGATTATGTGTAATATTTTATTCATGCATTTATACTAAACATACATGTCTTTCAGTACCACCACTGCACTTTTAATCCATATCTGTCATACTGCTATTTGTGCACTGTGATGTTAGTCGTATTTTATATATCACATTTCATGCAAGTTTTTATTGCTTAGATTTTGTACTTTTACAGCTGTGATATTTTATATTTTCTATATTTTCTATATATATATGCAAAGTTTTACGTGTAGTTTTGTTGTGCCTACACGGACGGGTGGATAGATGAATAGATCATTCATCCCGACAACACATCATGATGTCATGAGTCACCCAGATACTTACCTCTACAGTC
Organism: Mormyrus hasselquistii; assembly: GCA_026779605.1. Classification (NCBI taxonomy): domain Eukaryota; kingdom Metazoa; phylum Chordata; class Actinopteri; order Osteoglossiformes; family Mormyridae; genus Mormyrus; species Mormyrus hasselquistii. The sequence goes on from JAODKE010000020.1 coordinate 8,566,626, forward strand.
ACTGTTACTTACCACTTTATTATTTATTTATTATTACTTGCACTTTTCCACAACCCATATTACATACGGTGTATGAGTGTACATAGGCACTACCGCTGTATTTTAGTGTTTTTATCTATTTATTTTATTTTTTGTATTCTTATTCTTGTATTTTTTATATTGGTGTTTTATTACTCTTGTACTCTTTTCTTGTTATCTGTTTTGAGCTGTGGTAACACACAAATCTCCCCACTGTGGGATCAATAAAGTCCTATCTAATCTAGATGGATGCATGCATTCATAATATTGCCAGTCACCATGACTTGGTAATGCTCAAGCTGAAGGCAATTACTGAGATACGTGAGACCCTGATGAGTCTTTAAAGAGTTAATATTTTTATTTTTTCAGTTATTGGGCTTGTGATCATGGATCCAAAGCAAACCTTGATCAGGGGCCCAATAGAGGCTTCAATTTACTGGCTGGAGGATTCAATGCAGTGACCTTCTGATCAGGGGCCCAATAGAGGCTTCAGTTTACTGGCTGGAGGACTCAATGCAGTGACCTTCTGATCAGGGGCCCAATAGAGGCTTCAGTCTACTGGCTGGAGGACTCAATGCAGTGACCTTCTGATCAGGGGCCCAATAGAGGCTTCAGTCTACTGGCTGGAGGACTCAATGCAGTGACCTTCTGATCAGGGGCCCAATAGAGGCTTCAGTCTACTGGCTGGAGGATTCAATGCAGTGACCTTTTGATCAGGGGCACAAGTTCCAGCCCACTGAGCCATATGCTACCCGGCTTTCACTGGTGTATGGTTACTTTAGCCACAAAAATGGCAGAAAGATGGTGAGTACTGTAATCCGTTATGAAAATTAAACCTGAAGAGTGTAAAATTACATCAGGCTGTCACCGCTGAATAGCCTGCAGGAATTATAGCCTTAGACTTTAAGATGGATAATGCAGTGTAATATCCTTAAATAATATAGGCCTGCTCGCGTCAGGCAAAGCTCAGTCAACCTTATCAAAAAGGTGCCCATATTCAACAGTTGGGGATTATTTACACAGCTCCTATGACACTTTAAATCCTCAGTTTCTGCATGATCAGTGTCGTTGGAATGACATCCAAGTGCCCTTTCCCATTTTGAACCCATGTCTGCTTTAATTCCCAGTGATCCTCCAGAAATAAGAAAATTAAGGTGACGAGTGAGATTCTCTGAAATATTGCTCTTTAAGGAAAATGCTGAAGATGCTTAATGCCTGCTCAGAAACCATTCTTTGTAACAAGGCATTTTATCATGTAAATTTAAATTGTAAATTTAATTTAAATTAACTTTAAATTATATATATATACAAGCTTACAAGTGACCCTTCAAACATGCATATACTTTTTTAAAACAGATTTAAGATTTAATAATGCTTGAAGGTATTTATTAATATTGGATGATTTCAGGGTGGCCCAGTCCATAAAGCCTTTGTCTCTACCCTAGCGGGCTGGGCTTCAGGTCCGGCCCGTGCTCTGGCTGTGTGCAATTTGCCCGTGCTCCGGCTGTGTGTGCAATTTGCCCGTGCTCCAGCTGTGTGTGCAGTTTGCACATTCTCCCTGTCACAATTAGTTAGCTTTCTTTCAGCTACTCCAGCTTCTTCCAGCAGTCTGACATTTTCTGGTTTGGGGAATGTGTGTCTCTGAGTCTGTGCCATGCAATGGACTTGCAATTCTAGCCTTGTACTATTTCCTGTGATATCATTGAGGCTCAGAATAACCCAGAACTGGATAAACAGTCATGCTGCTCTTTAACCCAATAAAACTTAACTCTATAACTACAGTGGGACTCACCAGCTTCTGAACAATGTGGCAAATGAAGCCCCTTACTCACATTATAAATAGTGCTTATTAAAGCCCAGGATCAGATCCACAAAGAGTTAAGTCTAAACGGACAGGTTTGAAATCCAGTGTTGTCCTGTTTTATGTTTGGCTGGGGAAATTTGTAAGGCCTGGACATTCCAGTTTTACTAAGAGGGAGACAAATGAACAAGAGCTGGGTATGAAATTTCAGGGCTGCTATTTTGAGTTTTGGGCCGTGTCTGTTAAGAATGATTATGTAAATGAACAGAGCTGCAACTTGTTAATCTGAATTTTGCCACCGTGGCTTAAGATGTGTGCTCCGAGGGTATTATCCCGTCTGCTCCCAGAGACACGGTTAGGGCACTACCAGCTGAGCAGAGCATGTTATTTGTTGATAAGCTATCTGAAAGGTGTGGAATGTCGCGCTTTCCCAAAATAACAAAGAAAGTATTACAAACAGTTATATTGAAGCTTTCGTGTCCATCGCATACGCTATCTTACACAAGAGCAGTTTGAAAACTGACACTGAGTATGAACATAGTTAGACAAATATGGGTTTTGTTACACTCTTCTGCATTTTTTACACCCATCCAATCCCAGTTTAAACTTGTGATTGAACATTTGTATATTATAATGATGGATGTTTATGTTTTTGCATTTATATTGTGTGCCTTTCTGACAAAAAAAACATTGAGTCCTACCTTAACATGTGAATGTTCATGCAGTTGTTCATAAAGACTATTTTCATATTTAGAAGCATCAGAAATGCAGTCTAGATATTGTAAATGCAGGTGTACATGCACTTAAGGCACGTGTGAACCAGTACTTGTTTAACAGTGTGGCCACGGCAGCGCAGTACAATCATTGGCCATCAGAGGGAGTCATTGTTTCAGGCGTTATCTATAAATAGGGTGTAGGGAAAGGAAAAGAATCTGTAAATGCCAAGCAAAGGTGCATAATTCGGGTTCACAAAGTTAAAATCCAGATCAAGGATTTGTTTCAACCAACCAGTTGAGTGTAAAGAGTCACAAAGTTCTTGACTGGTTGGTTGAAACAAAATCTCGGTCTGGATTTTTACTTCCTGGACCTGAACTATCCATCTCTGGTGTCAAGTGTTTCCATCAAAAATTCCCCTTTATAGGCAGTGGAGCCAGCAGAAAGACGTGGATCTCATTTAGTCTGCAGCTGTTCTACTGGAATAGAAAAGCAATAAATCCATGTCTCTGTAGAGAAGTCCCTTGAACATAAAGTAACACTGAGGTCTGCTGTTTGGCAGGTCCTCAGATGACCTGCTGGTAACACATGCTCTTTGACTGGTTCTTATAGGAGGCAAATGCAAACACTGGAAACAGTCAGCATAATAACACATTAACACAGAACCCACTAAGGTCTCCCTTTGTGACAGTGAGTATATGAAAAACTCAGGAAAAAATATGTCTACTATCAAAATAAAATTCAATATAGTTTATTGTTATGATCCTGACTCCCTGCAGTGTGTTGTGGACACTCAGGCAAACCATTTACGGGGTTCAAATAATTAAAATAGAATTGCTAATATAATCACCAGATAAATTTTTATCTATGAAGTGCCCAGTCATTGGGGGATTTCTTAGCTGGTTAGTCATTTGTCACCTTCGCCATGCAGGCTTCAACCAATCAGGGCCCAGTAGGCGGCTGATGACAGCAAGCTGGCGTTTCTCCAGGGAGCCACAGTTACATCAACCAACAACCATCAATCTCGACTAGCTGAAATTACTCTTTATAAGATAAAAGAGGCGAATAATTAGTGGCGTGTTTGAATGATGTGGGAAGTGTCTTGGGGGGAGGTGTCGGGGAACAGCAGGCCTGCCGCAGTGAGAACAGGCAGTGTAAGAGGCAGCGACGCAGAGATGCCGATCCTTTATGACTCATTACCAGGGGTGCTTCAATGTACAGGCTCATCCAGGCTTCTGCTAAAAAGGGAGCTCAACCAGCGGAGTACAGTAGGAACCTGGAGGGAAGTGTACCCCGCAATACTTCATTCCTTCATTCGCCCCCCAAGATCAAATGCTCTCATATACCTTTGGCCTCAGCTATCCTGGTGTAGTAAAAGTTTAAACCCCACCCCCCAGGCAACAACTTTTACCAATACTACTCCCCCAAACTACAAAAAGCATGGGGGCCTCTGACAGCTCAAACAGCCCGGGGGCTACGTTAATGTTCATCTTACACAATGACGCCAAATTGCCAACTGTACTGAGCCATGTTTTACATTATAAGTTAAAATGTTACATGCCATGTACGTTTATCTGGTAGGTATCATAAATACCTACTATCTTCACCTGATCTGCTTCGCCACTTTCATCCACCCACACATCTTTACGTGTCAAGTTATTTGCATTTTATTACATATTATCACCACAGAAGTGCCAGGATCTTGTTAATATAGGCAACATATTCTCCTTGCTGCTGTACTTGTGTTTGCAATTGCAGCAGCTTTAATTGGAGGGCAGCATAGAGCCTGCATAGGGCACTCAGATCTCTGCTCTGATTAGATTTTCTTTGCCATAGATCTGCAATGTTAGAGGAGGAGTTGTCCCTTGTCCCACACGCACAGCCATCTCATTTCCAAGTGAGTTCCAGGGTCCTGCTACACTCATGGATGAGGCAATGGCTGCAGGCTGCAGGCTGCTTTCTGATCCAGGGGAATTATCACAAGGCAATTATAAGACCTTCCTGACATAGCAGCCTTTTAGGATAACCTGATATTATAAAGCTGAATTGAAAAACAAATTATGTTACAATTATACAGTCACCCCCCCGGTATCCACAGGGGGTTGGTTCCAAGACCCCCATGGATACCAAAATTTGCAGATTCTCAAATCCCTTATATAAAATGCTGCAGCATTTGCATATAACCAACGCACACCCTCCCATATACTCATCCTTAAATTGCTCATAATACCCTAATACATTGTAAATGCTATGTAAATAGTTGTTATACTGTATTGTTTAGGGAATACTAACAAGAAAAAAAAAAGATTTTTTTACTGATTATTTTCAATCCATGGTTGATTGAGCCTGCAGATATGGAGGGCCAACTATACTGGGAAATGTGTGCGATCTCTGTGCCTGGTATCAAAGAAAATGGTCCCTCAGTGGGTATTAAACCCTGGCAGGACTTATTATTGACAAACCCAGGCTCTTATTGACAAACAATTTCCCCACGAGGATCAATAAAGTATAAATTATTTGATTCCCATTCATTAGCCAAGCGTGCGAAAGCATGTGCAGAGAATTACTACGTATTATACAAGCAAGCTGTTTACTGTTGGCCACTGTGGACCTCACTTTGCACCATGAAGTTTCCATAACAGGCTGTAACGTTACTGCAAGCTGCAGGGCTCAGTGATGCACGGCCCAGCTCCATGCCTGCAGTCAAGGGCAGCTCCCTTCTGCAAGTTTAGCATCTCTATTACATTCAGAACCTTCCTGAACAATCTTACATTTGGGCCTTGCCACTAAATGAACAGACACTCCTGGTGTTATGTATCCATCAAAGACAAAAAAGACAAAACTCTTTCGCTTAATCACACATATACAGGAAGCCCCAAACAAGAGGTGAATGAGGTCGTAGGTGTTAGTGTGTTAGTGAATAATGAGTATAACGGTTAGAGTCCATGTGAGCTATTTTCAGAAGTCATTAAAGGCAAGTGGTTATGCTCAATCTGAGCATCATATGCTGGAAAACAGGACAATGGGAGAAGGCTGGACTCCATGAGAAGCTTACATGGGACAGTGAAGAATTATGGGTCCTTAAAGACTTGCTTATACAAGCAAATTCTTTTGAATGCACAGGGTAGTTTAAAATTTCACCAGTAACTTTAAGCCCCAAATGGACAAATGTTAGATAACACTGTGAACTTATTAGGTAATATCTGCATTTAGGCAATATTCTAAAATGTTATCAAAGAATAGTGTCAGGGGGCTCTGCAACCCCCATGTCAGTAATAAGAAGACTGGTGTGTGGAGCCCTGGTTCAATAGTCATGTTTCTATTGGACCCTTAAGCAAGGCCTCCAACTGAAGCCCCCTGAAAGCACCATGAGCACTGGACAGATCGTCTCTAGGTTCCCACTCGTGTCTGTGGATGTGCACACATTTCATAGGTGAGCAAGATGGGATGTGCAAAAATAAACACTTACATGGCAAATAAAGCAGCATTTTATTAATGGTAAACAGCACCTTGGTTTGTTTGTTGATAGGAAAAAATAAAATTACTTTGAACATAAACATAACTATAGTTTACTTCAATTTTAATAATTTAGATTTTAAACTAGTGCTAAAAATCACCCCACCCAAGGTGTCCCCTGCCTTGTACCCTCTGCTTCCTGGAATGAGTTGCAGGTCTCAGTCATGCTCCATTCATCCTGCCCTCTTGTTGACCACACCCCCTCGTTAACCTCACATGAATTCCCCATGTCCACCAGCTGTTTCCAGTTGTTGTTAGTTCAGTGTATTTCAGTCAGCGTTCGACTACGTTTCCCTAGTCTGGTCGTTAACATTACATGTGTTCTCCCGTAATAAAGTCTTTTGTCTGTATCCACAGCTCACTTCACCTGCTTCCGTGGGCCATCCATAACAGAGTGACAGGACTCAAAAAGAAGACGCATCCCCTGAAAGAGGCGGAACGCCTCGGTCAGCCCGAGGTTATAGAGGATCCTGCCGGTCACTTGCGCAGGGGTCGGTTCCCGCCCACCCTGCCCCCTGACTTGCCCTCCGTCCCTGTGGCTGGGGCTTGAGGGGCGCGTGCAGGTCCTTCGGCTCCTGCCCGGTGTTCACCTGCGGTTCCCCAGACTCCTGCTTCCTCCACCGATGACTCTTCATCCCCCTCTCCATCGGCTCGTCGGTCATCTATGGGTTCCCCGCTCCGACTCGTCAGTCCCCTTCGCTTGCCGTGGCTGCTGTTCCCTCCTCCCCTCCGCCAGTGTCCCCTTTGTTTTCCTCCTCGCCTCCTTCATCATCCTCTCTTGCTGCTGCCTCGCTGTTGCCAAGGGTCCCTTAAGCTCCAATCTCACAGTCGCCTGCTGGCCCTGCGGCTTCCGCCTCTTGCCCGCTGGGGTTCCCTTGGGCTCCCCGTGTTTCCCCGTCCTTTGCCTTCTTGCCTCCTGTTTTTGTGCCCCCTGTGTCTGCTCCTCATCCCTCTGTTCCTTTGTTTTCTCCTAGTCTTTTTGTTTCTGTTGGTGTTCCCCCGGTGTCCTGTTGGTGTTCTTGGTGCCCCTGTGCCTGTCTGCGTTCCCGGTTTGTCAGTGATTGTCCTGCTTCTTGTCCCTGTGTTTGTTCTGTGTGTCTGTCCTGTTCCTGGTTCCTCATTGATGTTTTGCTTTTGTTTCCCCAGGTCCTGTCAGTTCCAGGTCTCGTCTCTTCGTTCCCCTTGGGCACGCCCGGTGTGCGCGCCTTTGGGGGAGGGGGGGTAGTAATGTCATGCTGCGTTTATCCTGCCCTCTCATTAAAATCGTGTCAATTTCCTGTGTCCACCAGCTGTTTACAGTTGTTAGTTTCAGTCCGCATTCCAGTATGTCTTCCTAGTCCTGTCTTTAACGTTACATGTGTGGTCCCGTAATAAAGTCTTTTGTCCGTATCCACGACTCCCTTCGCCTGCTTCTGTATGCCGTCCATTATAGTCTCGGCGTGATCCTGTACTACATGGGATTATTGCAAATACAAGGATGGACTTGTGGTCAGATTCATCAAGGCTTTTACAGTATAATATGAGCATTTTTATCAGTCAAAGCTATGAACATGGTAAATGATAGATGTTCTGCTGGTTTACTAGTAAAATGACTTCATAGATTTATAGCGATTTTTATAGCGACTCTTCATTACAAGGTGAACCAAAAACTTTTGCGTATCTTCCACATTATACATTGATGTTGTATCTGTTCGCTGTTAGTCACAATGTTAGAGAGTAATGTGGAGGCCTACAGATATTTGGCTTAAAGGCAAATATTTATTAATCAGAAAAGCATTTCAAGCTCAATAAACACCAGCTTCTAAAAGATTTACTTTGCAAACATATTAAAATTTCCAATAGTGTTGCTCTTTTGATAGTTGCTAGCTAGGGATGCTATGTTGCCTAGAGATTCAATTCTGTAGAAGTAAATGTTGGTGTGTTACAGGTGGAGTTTAGAAGACTGAAAGCAGAGATACAAGATTTATGTTGTTATAAGAACACCTAAGAAGTGGTGAGAATCCATCCATCCATCCCTTTTGAACAGGGTCATAAGGAACCTGAAGCCCATCTCTGGCAGCATAAAGAATGATTTATACCTCTGTGTAGGCGTAGACATGTACCCGACTCCGTAGCCTATACCTCTCCACAAATGTGTGCATCATATGCAGTCACCACCACCCCAAGGAAGCCGCTATTGGGCAGTGGTGATGAGCAGACACCCCACGCCTTGTGAGACTCGCAATATTCTGGAAGTGTATTCTGGCCTGAGCCCCATTTTGGCAGCTTTATTCTGCAAAACTCAGGATGCCACATGCAGAAGAGCAATACAAGCAAAACAGATCACACTTATCCACCTGAATCTCCTGCACTAAACATCTCCATTTATGATTTGCATATCCTTCAGAATGTGTAATGACACCCAGTTACATATTTAGCCCTTTCCTTTGCTTTTTCCACATCGGTAGAGATCTAAGAAAAAGGGGGTGGGTCCTTCATATGCAGTTACCTGACCCGCAGCCATTGCTCCTGGCGTGCTTGGCACCTGTGACCTTATCAATGACCAGGAGCTTAATCCCACCTCGTGCCTGGTGAACTGAAATGCACATGTAGTGCACCCTAAATAAACACTGAATATCATACATAAAAAACCTCCAGTGGACAGTGACATTTAAGATTGCCCAGTTACACCTGTTCAAGTACGACAGGTTATGAAAGCTATATCCACACAGTGCATGTCTGACATATATTATTTACCCAGCTCCCTCGAACAGTCAACAGGGAAAAAAACATGAACACTGGTGTTTATGTAAACAGACAGTGTGTTATATGGTAACATGTATAGCTTCCTCTCTCCTCAACTTTCCTTTGGGGACTGTGAAACGCAGGATTCAGCTGTGGAAAGGCACTATGCAAGAGGTCATCTTCAGAATCACAGGGAAAGGGGTTTGAGTCCATCTCCTGGGCAGCGACCCGACGAACACGTGGGATCCAAGCAGAATAAAACCTACATGAAGCTGACAGTGAAGAAGGAGGAGGATAGGAGAAGAATGCGGATAAGAAATGCTACAGCTCTTAGTTGGGGCTTCAGCAAACTCAGTTCACAGCTGTCAGGGAGAGAGGATCCAGGCTGAATTTTTAAGCAAGAAAAGCCCATCTGTCAGATGCGGACGTGTCACCAATGGAGTGCATCGGAAAAAAATATGCACGCCAGAGCCTCTGTGACTCACCAACATTTTATTATTTCAATAATATTGTCACTCCATTCAAACCCCAGAATTACTGGCTGGGTCAGTCCTTGCTCAAACCAAGCGATACGGCAGATAGCATACAAAAACTCTCTGATTTACTGAAAATATGAACTGCAGCAGTTTTTGTACAAGATGGGAAATACCTGAAGAAAAGTCTTGATGGTGGGTTAGGGTTAGGGTTAGGGTTAGCAAAGCTAATTCAGATCCAGGCCAAGGCCATTTCCATTTTAAAATACTAATACATTATTCAGCCCAGAATAATTCCCTAAAACCAAAGTCACATTCTAGCCCACATTTTCAAATACATAGGTAAGTAACTGTACACTTTTATTTGCAATTTTCAAAACTGGATAAACTGGATGTCCTATGGGAAGAGCTGACCAAACGCTGCTGTCGCTGAACTAAGACAAGATTTACATTTCTTCTTGCCTAGGGTGAGAGCTCATAAAGAAATGTGGAGGAGACGTCTCCAACATGCTTATACTGTAATGCCAAGGGAAACCCACGTTAGTCTGTCTGTGACGATGAATTTACAAATCGAGTTTGTTTATCCATGAAAGTAAAACTTAGAATTTCATTTGTGCTTGATTAGCATCTAGTGACTGTTGAGATTTAACCTAGAACATGTTTGTATAATTTGTTTGGGTGTTTTAAGCATTTTATGTACAGAAGGTCTGATCACTTGTGCTATTTTCAAATATGGGGGCAAGGTAAATGGCTATGTCACTGTCCCCTTTCTGCATCGCCCCCCCTCACCCATTCATTTTCTGCTGGCACCAGCGTTGGTTAGAGCCAGGCTAAACAGGACTGGTGAAAAGAAGCAGGAACACTATTATCTTGGGAAGGATATGCAAATAGAGACCCAGATGTGTCTGTTATTATTGATAACAATAAAGTTGAGCTGGCTCATCAGAAATGGCACATCGCCATGACTTGGCAGGAGTCATTATCACCTAGCTTACCTCAGGTAAGCAGAGACAATTACAGTGGAATCATTTACCCGCTTAACAACCAAACCTGTTACATTCCAGACATGCAATCCCATACAAAGACTGACTGCTTATCATTCATTCACTTGTATCAGGGCTGGGGCCTCAGGGCCACTGGCCAGAGTAGAAAGGTAATTGGCCCCTGGCATGCCCTTTCCTCTGTCACTCACTGATTCAAAACATATCATTGGCTAAGGTAGGCCCCTCTGTATGAAATTTGGCCTCTCTAATACTGTACCTCCCACCCTAACAACTCCTGGCTTGCGTGATTGTCATCCTCTTCATATGGTCTTATAGCATACAAACATCATTCATTGTTTTTAAAATGCAACAGCCACATAAACGAGCATTATGGGAATAGTTGAAATTCATGTTAGATGCTAGCTAAATGAAAAACACGGTTGGCTTCAGCTATGACAGTGAGTCCTGAAAATGTCGGGCGGGTATTATTGGGCAACAATCTGAGTCTATAACAGCTTTTGGTAGCTTTTATATAATCAACAAACAGGTTAAAAATGGCAGCACTAGATGGTCACATTAATATTCCTTCAGCCATGTTACCACAGGTTCTTATTTCCCTTGTTTACACAGACAGTATTGCCAGAAAGTGTGTAGGCGAGGCGTTGGCGAGATCGAGAGGCATTTTAAACGCCATGCGACCCATGCAGTAGGGCCTTCAGCTGTAACTCAAACATGACTATTTCATTAATATGTCTTTGAACAGCGCACATCGTTTGGGCCCGAGGGCATTTCTGGGGCCTATTTCAGAGTAGCATCGTACAGTGGCAAGTATGATGCCTGACCACAGAGCTTTAAATCATTTTAATCGGTAATCCTGAACTTCAGGATGTCAGCACAACTATTTCCTGTATTTACACAATCTTGACTGAGTCCATTTTCATAATCAGGCATTGAAAACAAGACTATAAAGTCATTCAGGTCATGGCAGTTACACGCCACACAGGATATAACGCTATAACACTGCCGTTACAGATAAGACTTTGCTCTAAAGTGATTGATAAACGTACATTTGACATATGGTCAATATTATCTGCCATCCATCCTAATGCATGTCGTATGAGCATGCTCAAAAATCACTGTTGTAGTAAATATTACATGAAAGGCATTCAGAAGGTAACACTTTACTTGAGGGGGCACAAATATTGTAGTAGTGCACTCTTACTTAATGTATTAATTAACCAGTAACT
>JAODKE010000020.1:8580199-8591196 GCA_026779605.1 Mormyrus hasselquistii
GAAGGCGAAGGGAGGCTACCCTCTCGTCTACTGCAGTAAACCCCAATGTACAGGCGCCCAGCCAGGGGGCAATAAGTGTGCCCACCCCAGCTCGGCGCTTCTCCCCGTGAGCAACTCCAGAGTGGAAGAGGGTCCAACGCCCTTCGAGGAGACTGGTTCCAGAGCCCAGGCTATGTGTTGAGGTGAGCCCGACTATATCTAGTCGGAACTTCACAGCCTTGCGCACCAGCTCAGGCTCCTTCCCCACCAGAGATGTAACATTCCATGTCCCTAGAGCTAGCTTCTGCAGCCGAGGATCGGATCGCCAAGGTTCCCGCCTTCGGCCACTGCCCAACTCACACTGCACCCGACCCCTATGGCCCCTCCTACAGGTAGTGTTATACGGGGGGGTTATACAATGATAGTAACAGTAATTATTGTATAATAAAATGCATTTAAAAATAAAGATTACTTATTATTTTAATATCATTAATAATAAACCATCAATACATTTCATTATAATAATATTGTCGTGCCAAGCGGAGAAGGAACGGATATGTCAGGGTATCGGGGAATAGAGGGTTTAATTACAGGTAAGGCAGGCAAAACACAGATAAACAATACAATGACCGGGCTGGGGAAACAAACTGAAACGCGGATTAAATATAGAGGACTAATGACAACGATCAGGAACAGCTGATCACACTGGGATTCCACACTAGGTTAACAAGGGGGCGTGGCTCAAGCGAGGAGCGGACGATCGGGGCAGTACACATTGTTTTTTTTAACTCTACACATTGTTTAGATACATTTATTTTCTTACTTTAAAAATGACTGTTTTGACAGATGTGCTTAGATGTGTTTAGTACAGTATATACTCTTGTTTTATCCTGTTCATTTTGTGTTTAAATGCTAAAAAAAGATGCAATTAGATGCAATTTTTTTGGGGCCGGGAACCAATTAATTAGTTTTCCATTATTTCACATGGGGAGAATTCGATCAGAACTCGAATTTTTTAGGATTCACACCCAAGTTCTGAACGGATTAAGGTCGAGTTCTGAGGTACCACTGCAGTGCATTTTGCCATGCCATTATGCCTGGCTTCCACTGCAGTTCCAGAAACATTAAAACTGCTTTGTGTACTGTAGATTGCCCATTGTTGCCCATTTTAGTGTGTCCCCTGCTGGGCTGGCATGTTATCCTACTTGCTTCCTGTGTCACCTGTGATGGCTCCCTTTCTCACGTTGAGTCTGTCCTGAACATGGGAATAAGTACTGATTATGTGTGCTTTTTATTTCAATCTATCTGACAAGAAAAATACAGTCACTGAGCTCCCCCAACTGTTTGACGCTGTCCCTGAACATTTCATATATTTTCTATAAATGTAACTGTATTTACCTTGCAGTGCACATGTAATAAACATTATTTCAGAAAGAGGCCAGATATTTTCCAGATACATATGTTATGGTTAATCATAATGACTATGATTAGCAGATATCTATAATTCAATGGTTGTTTCATATTAGTTCATATAGTGAGAAACTTTCTATGCTTGTTTACATTTACTGGAATACATCCAGAAATCGAGAAGGAAGTCACGTACATAGTTCCACCTACTTCATCATATTTTCTTCCGGTCAACCCGCCCAGTAACCTTTGGATACACCCACTACTCTGTCCAGCAGAGACTCATATCTTGGCATAATTTGGGTTAAGAGCCTTACTCAAGGATCCAAACGTGAAATCACTCTTCGGACTCCAGTTTCAACTGGCAAACTTCCAATAACAGGTACAAGGTCTAAGATACACAGCCACACAGTCCCTATGGTGCTGCAGAGGTATGATTAATGTGTTTATACGATAGACAGAATTGTATCGAAACTTTGCCTCCTGTCTCTGTGATCTGATTTGTCATTGACACAATCTGAATATTGAGCTGCAGGTTGAAACTCTTCTCTGTCTGGAAGAACAAAATGTGTCAGGGGGAAAAAAGTACTGCAATCTCACTTTGCCGAATATCAGAGTAAAACACAGATCTGTGAGCAAGAGTCATGCTTGGAAAGATAAGCAAACAAGTTTACCAAGTACTAGCTTCAATGTTTGTCTTGTTGCTTGCTGTGTGTTGGAGACAGAAAGGTTGTTCGAGAATTCCTAATGCAAACGAGTGTTTAGCAAACATGCTTACCTAGGTTGGGTTTCCAGGGAACTTTAGTGTTGGTTTTCACTGATAATAGTAGCATGAATGGAAAGCATGGCTGATGTATTCTACTCTTGAGTGGCATCTAATCTTCGGGTATCTAGAATCTTCAGTGAACAGGCTGAATTTAAATATCTGATGGAAATCCCTTTGTCTAATACTACTTTTGAAGCAATTGAAGGTCAAAAGGATCTAAAATATCTTAGGACCCTTCTTCATCTTACACAAACATTAGAAAATTATTGTTTGGGTCTATTCTGGGCTTCTATGCCTGTAATAGCTCAAGAGGCTTTCAGCTGAATTAAATGCATCATGTAGTGCTCCACATATGAATCTGACCCTGGCTGATTTTATAACCCTAACAATTAATTCAACACAGGTTATTGCATAATGATTATTTCATTCATTTCAGCGAGAGTGCTCCACATGTTATGTCTTGTACTCCATTACTTTCCATGAATATCCATAAGAGGTTAGTTCAGAGGAAACTAACAAAGAGGTGCCTCCTCATTATCTACCAGAACATCGACATGGATTCAATGTGAAATCTTTCACTCATCCACACTATATTTAAGCAGGCAGACTGTAATCCACATTGATTGAATGAATTGCTTTTAGAGTAATTTTAGACCTGTTTTTATCTAAATACAGTATGGGATGTAGGCTTAGAGAAAACTCACTATATATTGCTTAAACTGGCATAATAATAGCCTTGATTAGAACAATGATCCTGTTTACATTTGGTTTTAAAATGTGTCTTGGGCAATCGGATCACAAGTGGGCAACCCTAAATTACAAGCGTAAACGACCATCAAGATGTATTGTATTCCAATCAATCAAAATATTTTCCAAGGTAGTTGGGATGCATTTCACCTCATATATTTTGTAGTGCCAGCGCAATGCATCCTGATGCATCCCTAACAGGGACATCACAATAACTGTGCGTGCGGCCATTTTGACTTTCTGGCAAAAGTGATGTAGGCACTAACGAAATCTGAACACAAGTGGTCACCTGGACACCGTGGAGATAAATGGTAAAGTGTAAACAGGACTAGTAAACTTGGACCTTTGATACACAATGTAAGGTCCACAGCAGAGAAATTTCGAATCATATATCCTGTACACAACATGAATCAATTGCTAGACACGGCCAGACAAGGCAATTTAGACACACCAGAGACTACACACATAAAACAGAGGTTGGTTATGAAGCAACAGTGTAACCCACACCACAACCCATGCCTTATAAAGTGCTGTGCCGCTGCGACTCGTGTATGATTGGTACTTTTTGTTTCCTGCAGGGGGAGCTGCTGTACTTGAAACATTGTCTGAAAACATGATTCATTTATCTTCTTGTGCACGAATAAAGATGTACCTTGCATCTAGTACCAGAATATTATATGTTGAAATAAAAATCTGCATATAAAGTGTAAGCTACTACTTTGCTATAAACTGTTTTTTATGGTTTTTTAAGGCTCTATAATGCGATTTTATTACACTACAAATGAAATACTGTATGTTGTTGCTCCTATGAAAAAAATATTATAAACTGGAAAAAGAAAGGTGTCAGCAAATATTTGGGTCTTCACTGGTTTTAGCAATTGAGTTTTTGTGTCTGTGTGTCAAATTGTTCAATGCAGCCATGAAATACTTTGTTTTTAGATAAAAGAAAGCAGTACTAATTTAACAATTAGATGGTCAGTGAATTCAAATGGAAGCAGTGCAGATTGGTTCAGCTCACAAACTGGGTACAGGGGTTCAGTATGATAGACAGGCATGCTAACTTCCCCCTATAGGGAGGAGAAAAGCGGCCCTGTTTTACTGTGTGTGTCGATGCACGAGTGTGTCCAGCCTATTCTCCACTGTTTAGCATGTAGGCTCTAATGTGGGTCAGTTTGTACAACCATGATGTGTCACTGGATCCAGTGAGCCAGCTGCAAATGAACCAGCTGGGCCTCAAGTCCTCTGTACACCCAACACCTCTATAAAGCCCAAGATATCCTGACTTAGATGTAGTGCGACCTCCTGTCAGCTTCACACACCTCCAGCTTGCCACACTTATCCAACTCCACCCCAAAGAATCAAGCTGATAACTTAATAAATATCGACAACATAAAAAAGTATGATTTTAGAAATTAAAGGATAAAAATGAAACATTATTTGACCTTAAAAGCAACATTTAAGGGCAAAAGAATAAAAAGTAAAAACATGTTTATAATTTTTAAGAAAGCATAACTATACCTCTGTGATAAGACACAGAATTAAAGGCAGAGTTTTACTGAAATTGTTATATTATACTTGTCACGCCCAGCTCCGTCCGATCCTTGTGTGTGCCACGCCCACTTTGTTACCTCGTGTGATTCCCCGATTGTGACTTCAAGCTGTCTGGTGTATTTAGTCCGTGTCTGAGTCAGTATTCCCCAGTTCTGTCATTGATGTAATGTGCGTTGTAGTCTGCATAATAAACCCAAGTCTTCGTGGATTCTTTCGTTCCTGCCTCGTCCTTCCCAGTGCCCGTGACAATACTGAGCAGCTGTTTCATTAAAGATGTCTTCCTCTTTCTTCTTTCCCTAAAGAAAATATTTCCCAATAGAGTCAGCGTGCGTGCAAAAAAGCACACGATACTCTAGACTATTTTGTAAATTTGATCTTGCAAGTGTAGTAAATAAAATATTTCTACCAAAAATGGTTTTCTGATGCTGGGAGTTCTATCAATCAGGGAAACATATCCTGAAGTTCAATTGATTTGCCATGTTTATCAAGTGTATTATACAAGATGAGGTTTTATATGAGCAGAAATGTTCATATAGTGCATGAACAGCCAAGAGGAACCATAGGGAAACTCAGCAGTTTCCCGTGGCTATATACTGTAAGGCCTAGACTACTTCATCTTCTTTGTAATAAAACCATCATCCACTTACTGTGCTTGTCCCATATTACTTTTATGGCCCGTTAATCCTGCACTTTACCTTATAGTCTGGTACAGAGAACAAGGAAATAGTTTGCAATCAGCCGGGGGTCATTATTAAATGCACACATGAAGCATCACATGACACTGTTAGCAAAGTTTTTGCCTTGTTGCAGTCGTCCAGTCAGGAGAAGTCTGTCCACAGTCCACTATAAGACAATACACACATAACATCTGCAGTGAAAACATCATTTATTCCACCTGGGCTTAATCTAAGGCAAAAACAGAAGCTCCCTTAACAGAAACCTGGGCAGCGTGACAAAACTGCCTCATCATTACACTTTCCATGCAGTCAAAGCCCTTGATTGCATTTGATGCTAAAATTACAGTGTTTATATTATGCAGACAGCTTTAAGCAGCACTCCCTGCTGGATTATTTTCAGATCTAGAAAAACACATTAAGGGACTGATTCTTTTTGAGGTATGAACCAGTCGGTTTCATTAAATGAAAGTTCACTGTAAGATTATACAGTATGAAACCAAAAACAGATGATTCTCTGCATTACCTGTAGTGCAACATCTGGCAAATTGAAATGCAATGAAACTATCAGTAATTCTAATTTCCATTTCTCTTCCCATCTTTTCTACACTGGTGTAGGTAGAATGAAAGATAAGCAGGGTTTTTGAATATAATGAAAAAGGAACACTAACTCATGTGGGTGTCTCTAGATAAAAGAATCACCCAGATAAAAGGCAGAATTTCCATGGTTTCCCATGTAATTTGACTATGTTGTCATGGAGATGCAAGGGAACCCTTATGAGAGACCAATGGGAGACAATCCTTCCTTTCATATGCTGATGTATTGCTTATTTGTGCTGACGCACTAAGTTAATAGTCTTTAAACTCCTGCTCTTTAATGCCTCAATCCTGCTTTGTGCTTACTATTAGGAAGGCTCATGTGAAAAGGCAGGTATATTTGATGCACAAATAAAAAGGTTCTTAATGAAAGGCTGGAGAAACATGTTAAATCAATCACTGACAAATATAAATGTTGATTCTTTTGGTAGTTACAATATCTCCCAAGATCTTTCATTTTCGGTTTCAATTTATTTTTATAAAATGTACTTGTCAACACAGCTGCCCTAGAGCTGTTCATAGATATACATAAACAGATACAGACAAACATAGAACACCATGGAAGCAGCAGGGGAGAGAAGCAAGGAACCCATTAGGTTGAACTAGCAGTGGAAGTTCTTTCTGGGGGGTCCAAGGTCAACTGACTTTCCAGCACTGCTTGGCATGATAGCCAGTGATTCAGTTAGGTGTCCAGACATCAGCGGGTGAGTAAGTGCTGTTCAGCTGGTCCAGTTCCAGTTCCTGCCATTCCAAGACTTGCAGCTCAGGATATACTGAGCTTGAAATCTGATAATCAAGGAATATTGGAATCATGATGAAAAACAGCAATACACTGGAGCAATATACTATAGCAATAAAACTGGAGCATAAATAGAATAACTGTAATTGGAGAAAATAATCTGACCTTCAGCACAACATATCCATAACAACCATCCATATTTGTTTGTTCTTATCTTAGGTTGCAATCATGCAGACCTGTTTCTTTTCAGATTCTGAAAACTTTTTGCCTCTTAATTAATTCATAGCTCCTTTCAAGACACCCAAAGTGCTTTACAAATTCAGTGGGGAGCCCGTTCAATCACCATCACTGTGTAGCTCCAACCTGGGTGATGCAACAGCAACCATTCTGCACTAGTACCCTCACCACGCTGTAGCTAAGGTGGTGAAGGGGCCATAGACGGTTCACCAGTTAAATTTAAGGGATGATTAGGAGGCCAGATCTGTAAGGGTGACAGTGAGCAGTTTAGCCAGGGCATCGCATACCACACCTAATTAACTGGCATAATAATATGGACAAATTAACTGGACAAAGCTCTAATGATGTCCAGCACTTGGAATAGTTTGCGTCTGAGAGTCCGCGGCTGTTGTCTGGGTTTTTACTGCCCAGGGATCTTTCATTTCCTTGGAGTGTCAGGACCTCGGTTTTACGTCTCATCTGAAAGACAGCACCATTTTTACAGTAGTGTCTCTGTCATTGCACTAGGGCATTGGGATCCACACAGACCACAGGATGGGCTAACAAGTTGGGATATATGTTACCAGGAACAACTAAAGCACCAGTGTCCGAAGGTGCTTTACAATGAAATGCAGAGCTTGAATCTGGGTTCTATGTGCAGAACACCAGCTATTTCAAGCCACAAAGGACAATTTAGAGAAAATTGTGATAATACAACACACAATACAAACAAAGGGGAAACATGTAAACTTTACACACTCATTCAATCTCATTTGGAAAAACAACTTCAGATATTTTAGGAATCACAAACTTTCAAGTGAGTAAATAGAATGGCGTTTTAGAGTGTAAAGCCTCTATATTATGGAATGTAGCTTTGCATTTTAGCTATGGTTGTAGTCAGGATTTTTAAAATACTGAGGTCAAAAGTGTTAGCCCTTCCTAGGTGTGCCCTATAATGGATTGTGGTTATTGGAGTTGCAGAAAAAATACTGAAGACTTGACCTCAGTGTCCTCAGTAGTAGGTACAGACATGGTTTTCATCTGTTTGCTCTGAGTTTAGGTCTACTGCCCCTACCTGTCCCTTGACAATTACAATATACAGCACATAAAAGTCCAGTATTCCAACCAAAGATGAATTCTGAGGTCTGAAGATAAATCTTCCGTGTCACAGCATGAATGAGTGGTAGCCAGATCCCGCCTTTACCTCCCAAGCTATTCTGCGTGTTTGTTCTGTTCCACAACCATTTGATCTCAGTTAAATTACAATGGCTGGTACAGCATGGACAAAGCAGATCATTCATCTCAGTCTATATACTAGTGCAAACCTTTTATAGTTCATTACAGAGATTATACATACCTCAGTTAAATATGTATAGATTTCAATAAATATGGTTTTAATATTTCATCATAAGGAGCTGCTTTCTGCCCTAGACCTATGCTTCTAAAAATCTTCCTGTAATCCAGGAGAGAAGCCTGCAGGTACATGCAAAACCACAAGAATCTTTCTGTTTGTTCAGCATGAGCTGTTTGTGTAATGGCAGCTGAGACAACATTACATAACATCCAGTTGCTCTATTAGCCCTGCCATCTGCACGCATCACACTTCATAAATTTAATACATGACGTAGACCACGGTCCTAAATGTCACCCTGGCTTTACAGGGGCTTTGAAACAACAGCTGCTGACTCTTAGGCGCAAACTATCCCAAATGCTGGACAACTTTGTCCAGAACCCAGGGCTAACGGCTGGCAAAAATCGTCACTGTGACTAAGCCCATTAAACTTTGAGTGATGTTTTCTATGGATGTTGGGAGATCATGGCTGTATTAGAGAGATGATCAGTCGATAGGGATTATTTCCAACTTTCTCCCTCAGAAATTTCTGTATACTTCTTGACTCATTAATCCTTCTCCAACCTGCTGTATTCTTACTAGCTAGTGTGCATATCCACCAATATTCTACACTTACCCATGGGGGTCACTTTTTAACCGATGTTCAAACTTGATGTGAAAAATTCAAACTAATAATTAATCCATATGAATTTTAATCTGTCATTGTAGCCTATAAGCATATTAGACCATTTGTTGTAATTGTGTTGTTTGCCATCTATGGAGCCCCTAAAAGGTCAGAGTGGGAAAATATTTTTTGCAATACTTTTGTGATCCACTACATCTGATGACAAGGATAAACCTAAATAATACTGACATGTCTTGCAAAGTGAGCTGTAAGCATTAAACTAGGGGGGACAATGTACACCATGTAACTTTACTGGAGTCACGGGTATTTGAATATATTCAAACAAATCGCGTGACGTTTGTAATTCATATGAAATCAACTTCATTTTTGAAAAGAGACTGTGTCTTAGGAATTCAGATGGATACCACAGTACTCAGCTGAAAATTGTGAACGCATGAAGGACAGTTTACTCCAGAGGTGGGAACTGAAACCCAGAACCAAGACATGTAAGGCTGTAGACCCTGGGCAGACGGACAGCAAGTTTATTTGGTCTTTGGGCTCCAGCTGTCCAGAGCATTTCCTCTCCGGGATCTTGTTCTCCTGGGAAGCCCCAACTGTTTTATGTTCTTCTACAGCTCCAGGTGCATGAGGTACTATTGTTGGCCACTGTTACGATCGCCCAGTCTAGGGCTGGAGATTGCCAGAAAGGTAAGGTAAGGGAAAGGGAGAGGGGAAGACGAGACCAGCAAGAAACAGGAAAAGGGAACACGGGACACAAAGGGATCTTTTTTGTATTTTTTTCTATTTATTCACAGACAGTAGGTGCAATAGACTTTGGGAGTGACCCAGTCCAAAACAACAAACAAAACAGCTAACGAACATGTCCCAAAACTAATCTACCCCTCGTGTAACAAAAGGAGAACCTCTGACTCCCTACCCAAACATACAATAAATCACGTTGTGCAAGAAAAAGGGCAGTCACTCCTTACGCAACGGCACAAACAAACAAACACAGAGACCAAGCGAAAGTATCCAGAGGGGAGATCAAAGAGGAGAAGTTGAGATACAAGCGAAAGTTCAAAACCAAAGGCAGTCAGAACCAGGGTGACAAAGGGATGAGGCGAGAGTCGAAAACCAGGAACCAAAACAGTCATACACGAGCAGTCATACAAAGAAAAGCGAACCAAGAGCAAGCTAGCAGGCGAAAAGCGAGCAGACGAAGGGACAAAGCTGCGACCTCTTCTGCTGACGAACCGGAAACTGGTCCGACAGCGAGGGAGGTGGGGTCAGGTCCAGAAGGTGGAGTCAAATGAACATTTGAGGAATGGCAGGATGTCCGAGGAACCGGTAGGGCATCCTCCCAACTTACGACATGTACCCGAAACTTATGTCACGTAACACCCCCAAACACAAGAGTGAACTCCGACAGGAGCTCACAATCACAAACAAAAGATTTACAAAGATGATCAAACAGGACCATGTAAAAAACTAAATCACAAATGAAAACACCAGTCAAGCCTGAGAGAGGGCATCAGCCACTAGGTTATTAACCCCTTTTTTGTGGGTGATCACGAAATTAAAAGACTTAAAGGGCTTAGAGAAATCTTGGGCCACTAAGACTGGTGAACTGCTTAGTAGCACTTTGACTGAATCAAATGCCGCATGGCAGGCCAGGGACCAGATGAAAGGCACCCCTTTCCGTAACAGCTGGGTCAGGGACGCAATGACATCAGAGAAGTTCTGACAGAAACAACAATAATAACCGGCCATCTGCAAGAACCGTTTTAACTCACGCGGCAACTGTGGGACAGGGAAGGAACTGATAGCCTGGACCTTCATGTCCAGGGGCTTAACTATTCCATGTCCGACTCATTTTCCTAAATAACTTACGTACACCTGTCCGAACTCACATTTCTACAAGTTGAGGATAAGCAAAGCTTTCTGTAACTGGGTAAAAACTTGATTCTAGCGAACTTATGTGCTGCTCCCAGGAAAAGTTGCCGGGGCATTACGTAACCCGAAAGACATCACTGTAGGAACACGTCAGGGGTGGCAAAAGCAGAGATTTCAGAGGCACAGGGAGATAGAGGGACTTGCTAATATCTTTTCAGCAGGTCTAACTTAGTGACATACTTAGCAGAGACAATACAATCCACACAGTCCTCCATACGTGGAAGCGGGTAAGCATCTGGTTTGGTGACAGCGTTAACTTTTCGATAATCCAAACAAAAATGAAATGTCCCATCAGGCAGCAGGCAAGGCGAACCCCAGGCAAGGCAAACCAGCAGACAAGGCGAACACCAGGCAAGGCAAACCAGCAGGCAAGGCGAACCCCAGGCAAGGCAAACCAGCAGGCAAGGCGAACC
>JAODKE010000020.1:8610934-8622176 GCA_026779605.1 Mormyrus hasselquistii
TATATAATATTGATACATATTATCTGTATTATGGATAGAATTGTTTTGTATTGGATACAGTCGTTTAACTTGGTTGCACTGGCCTCTTGTGGTGTAAAGGGGTGTGGAAGTAATTTCAGTGTAAATCAGAAATAAAAGTAAGGAGTCTGTGTTCCTCATTACATTACTGCACCCACCACACCTCAGTGATGAGAACTAAGGTGGCCATATAACTGGGGGGGGGCATGGTTAACAAATCACTTGGCCACTCATTAAATGGCATGGTTAAAAAACTTCTTGTAAAGTCAGTGTCCACCTTGACACCCCCACCAGCTGTCATTTTTCCAAACTCACTAAGACCGCCATTGCCGGGCAAGCCTCTAATTGATTAATAAGAATATAATCATAGACTCTTCAACAGAATATCTGGAATACCCTGTGATGTTCCCACCCATCACATGATGCATTTTGATTGGTAGTTTTAAATGTCACTCAGCACTGTAGGTCTACTTTACAATCATCAGGGAACCCTCCCACCACCTGATTGGCTAATTACCCTTCTAGGACAAATATTACCTGGACGCAGTGGACCTTGGCTTAGTGTTTTTGATGGAATCTGGCCCTGGAGGAAAAATAGTTGGGGAACCCACCTAGACAGCAAGGGCAGTCTGATGAGCTCAGATAGTCTGTAACTCATAGTACTACTACTACTACTACTAGTACTACTGATAATAATAATAATTGTTGTGACTTCGCCTAGCGGGCAGGAAGGCAGCCAAGCCGTGAAGTCGGGAATAGGGATTTATTAATGAAAACAAGGTAAACAGCGACGAACATCAAACCAACTTCAATGACAGCTCTACTAATACAGACTAGCCAGACACGGACTATATACACAGGGCAGGTGGAACTTAACAGGTAGCAGGTGAGTATGATTGGGAAGTAACAAGGGGGCATAGCATACAAGAGAATCAGATGAGCCGGGCGTGACAGAACCCTCCGGGCATGCCTCAGGGGAGGTGACTGTCGAGACGAGACCGGGGAAGCAGGACCTAGAAGATAGAACCCCAAAACCACTAACGGGGCACCGGAAACAGGACGGAAACGCAAAACAAACCCAGGGACAGGAACCAGGACAACACCCGACAAAGAATGGCAAACGCAGAGAGACAGATCAGAAAGGGAGACACATAGGGGGAACACCAACAGGTGGAACAAAAGGACCAGGGGAGAAGGAAGGAACCAGAGGGGGAAGAGGAGCAGACAAGGGAGGTCAAACAGGACAGGTCGGGGGACAAAGGGGAGCCCTGGGGTGCCAAGGTGAGCTAAGGGAGGTGGCCGGAGGGGCCACAGGCGACAGGGAGACAGGAGAAGGAGGAAACCACAAAAGGGGTAAGGAGACAGACGGAAGGACTAACAGAGGAGATGACGAGGGAGCAGGAGGGGACACTGGTGCTGGCAAGCAGGAGGGGGAAGCTTTGGCAGACGACGGCGCAGCCGGGGCCAGGGAAGGTGCCATCTGACGCCAAGCCAAAGCAGGGGGACCCGGAGGTGGCTGATGAGGTGCCATCAGAGGTGCAGGCGGGCGACGAGGCACCAGAGGGGGACCCGGAGGCAACAGCCGAGCCACAGCCGCAGGACCTGCAGGCAGCCACAGAACAACAGCCAGGGGACGCACGGGTGAGCCAGTGGGCAGGGTGGGTAGGACCCGACCCCTGTTGAGGTGTCCTCTGCCCTTTCGAGACACTGATAGGTGATGACTTGGCTGGGATCCTCTGTGCTGGGGTGAAGGAGTCATTAAGGAGGTCCCCAAGGGGTCCCACTCCAGCTCCTTCAAGGGAGAAGGAGCGGTGGTCCGATAGTCTGGGACCTCCTTGGAGACAGGGTCTGGTGCTTCGGGCACCAGGGCAGGAGTCATAGGTGGCACCAGGACCTCGAGCACTGCAGGGAGCGGAGCAGTAGCCAGAGGTAGGGCCTTGGGTGGAGCAGCTAGAGGCAGAGGCCTAGGAGCCTCGAGCGGAGCCAGAGGCAGAGGCCTAGGAGCCTTGGGCAGAGCAGGAAGCAGTGCCAAGGCAGCAGGTGTAGCTGTAGGTGGCGCCGAGACCTCGGCTACATAGGCCAGAGCGTTAACCGCTGGGATAAGCAGGACAGGCGTAGCCGGTGAGACAGGCTGGTTAGGCGGAATCTCAGCCGGAGCCACCACGGGGGAAGCAGGAGGTGGAACCGCAGCAGGGGTCACCTCGGCCAAAGCAAGAGCCTCAGAGGGCAGCACAGCTGCGGGCGTAGCTAGGAGATCGGGCTGTGCAGCAAAGAGCTCCAAAGCCACAGCAACTGCCAACTCTGGGCCAGCTGGGGGCATCACAGCCGGAGCCTCGCAGGGCGGTGTGACAAGTTCTGGGACCGGCAGGACAGGAACATTAGGCGCGGACAAGACAGGAACGTCGGGAGCTGGCGGGGCAGGCAGGATAGGAGCAGGCATCTCTGCTTTCAGCGTAGCGGATGCAGCAGGCAGTGTCACAGGCAGAGCGGTGGCAACAGCAGGCGGTGCCGAGGGCAGAGCGGCGACAGCTGGTGAGAGATCGGGCACCTCGGCCAGTGTATCCGGGGTCGGCACTTCTCGGTGATGCATGGTCCTTTTAAGCACTCGCAGGACCCACAGGATAGCGTCCAGTACTGCCCAGATTCCCCCATATTCCAGGTGGCCACCTGTAGATCGTTGGTGATGGCGGCTGCACGGCTGTGGTGATGCCCGCTGGTGGTTGTATTGGGAGGGGTTCCTCTTGACATTCATTGGAGAGAGAAGCTGCGGGGAGATAGCAAGCCCCCAGACCGATTGTCGGGGCGTCTAACTGTTCTCTCCTTTTGTGCCTCTTCTATCTCCGACTCCTCTTTGTTAGCTGACTTGCAGTTGTTCCAGAGAGAAGGATTGGCGGATGCTGCTTCTCCATAATCCCTTCTCCCAGTTGTCGGAGACTGTAGCGCACGTCGGCTATGATGTGCGCGCTCATGAGCGGGGTCATCTCCTGAAGGCAGTTCCTGCTCTCACGGGCGACGTCCCACAGTACGGGATCCTCACGGACCTCTGGCCAGCTTTGCCAGAAAGTGACCTCCTCGATCAGATCGAGGCGTTGGTCCTCGAACTGTGGAGGTGCCTGGGGGGGAGCTATCATTCTGTTGTGACTTTGACCAGCAGGTAGGAAGGCAGCTAAGCCGTGAAGTCGGGAATATGGATTTATTAGCGAAAACAAGGTAAACAGTGATGAACATCAAACCAACTTCAATGACAGCTCTATTGATACAGACTCAGATGCGGACTATATGCACAGGACACGTGGAACTTAACAGGTAACAGGTGAGTACGATTGTAACACGAGGTAACAAGGGGGCGTGGTATACAAGGGGATCGGACGAGCCGGGTGTGACAATAATAATAATAATCATGCATTTTATTTGTGGGCACCTTTCTAAAACCCAAGGTCACCTTACATAACCCATAAAAAACAAACAATAAAAACAAATGAATAAAAAGAGTTATTTACATAATCAGACAACAGCTGGGTTAAACTTCACCATGTCAGCCATCAAAAGAATTCAGTTTAATTTAAATTTTTTAATTTTTTTATTTTTCTTCTCCAGTATACCAGAGTATCCAGGTAATTGCATACAGTTGGATACAGTAGCAATGGGGCATAAAGTCCAAATACAAACCCAAAACTTTATAACCTTTATTGTCTTTTACAGTATTTTACTGGTATGTAGGTAAGCGGTAAATAAAAATAAGATAGTGCCTGTGGTGGGGGGCCTCCCTTTAAAATGACCATCTTACAAGATTCAGGTCCACCCCCTCCCATGTAGGTAATTTTTTTTCACTTCACACACAGGCTGCTGACCAGTGGGCTCCTTAAATCCGATCTTTGCTCTCTGTGTGTGGAGTTTCATGTTCTCCACATGTTTCACTTGTTTCCTCACAGTTCTTTTCTACAGTCCAAATTCATGCAGCCAGCCTGGTATCTCTTAACTGCCCATATTGTGTGCTAACCTAACATCCAGACCCAGGTGCCCTATCATGCCTGGGTTACAATTCATCCTCCCCCAACCCCCAATTGTCCCTCTACTGCATTAGCTGTTTGAAAAGCAAGTTTGCAAAATTGTTCTAAAAAAAAGGAGATAATCCTCGTTTTATTCAATTTATATACTCCATCTACATTGCACATGTTCAGGAAGAACTAAAAAATGTTGTGTCTAGAAATTTCATATGACTCATTTTCTAAAAACATTTTTGCAGCTTGTAATGCAGATGAACAAAATAATTAACTCTGTCTAGTTAATTTGTTAATCTAATTAAGTTGTTATTCAAAATGTAAAGTGTAATGCGTTGAAGAACTTAGGATGATGTGCTTTTTTTGTTCAAAGCAATCAGAAGGTTGCCAGTTCAAATCCTTGGGTTGGCAGAGAGATTTCACCATTCAGCCCATCAGCAAGACCCTGAACATTTAATTGCTCCTGGGACAGTCTGACCCTACTATCTAAAGAAAAATGCAATAAAGTTCTTTTGTAATTGTGTGCAGTAATCTTTCCCCCTGCATATGCCCTTTCATTTTAAAACAAGAACATATCTGAATTTCAGCATAAATATCAGGGTGCTAGTCTCAGCGGTCAACTAAACTATGAATTGTTTACATTTCATTTCTATGATGGAGTATCTTTATTAACTGATACTGGCTGTGCTCAGTAAGGTCTGCGATCTGGTTATTCCTCTTATATCCACACAGGGGCAGCATTTACACAGTTACAGCAGCAGGAAAAACTTAAAAATATGTTCCTACCCTCCGAAAACATGCTCATTACATGAATTAGTGCCTCTAAATCATTCATTGTGTGTCCAGCGGTGGGTCTCTCCTGCCTTATTCTATATGCTTCATGGGGTGAATGCTCTGTGCTGCATGGATGTGTGTGTGTGCGTGTGTGTGTGTGGATTTTGCTGACTGTACAACAACTTGCCCCTTGGTAACATTAACAATATCCTTGATAACTGGGGATGTACAGTTCACTGGGTTACCAACAGCAAGTCCGTTGCCATAGCAAGGAATTAATCAGTAAAATTCTGTTTAGTGACCCAAGAAACCCAGGATGAACTGGAATTCTGCGATTCATCCTCTCCCCAGGTCAATGTGCTGCAAGCATTCACGCAATGATTCTAGTTCACTACAGTAACTAATGATTTAAGTTGCCCCTTAATTCAGTTAAAATTTCTGTGGAAACAGATTGAATGCCCACTTAATAATACATTCCAACGTCAAATGTTTGACAGAGCTGTAACAATGCAGGTAAATGATGTAGGGTAGTCTGCTAAGGCGATGCAAGCAAATTGTCATGGAACCCACCAGATGGACACTGATGCAGGTCAGTAGATGGGAAACGGATTTCATTACAGGGAAAAAGCCATTGAGGAACAGGATCCAAGGCAGCACAGAGCAATCCTAGTTATTGCATGCTTGCGAAGGTTGGAAGAAAGACAGGATGGTGGTGACTGTAATGAGGAGGCTGAGGCGGATAACAATGTCCAGCCGATAGTCGGGCGGTCAGCATCAGTAACCAGAGGGCAGAGTTGGAAGTCGCCGTCGGCAGTACAGACGAGCTTGCAGAAATAGAAACCTAATCAGAACCAGAAACAGCTGAGAGAGACGTGGTCCTGATCTAGACCCATTGGTGTAATTAGAGTATCAGAATGTTAGGGTTTCCCTGAGGGGGTGTGTCCTGTCTGCCGGAATCCCCGGGGAGGCGTAGTTGTAAGGCTTCCCCAAAGTGGTCCCTGACACAAATTGTACTAACCCAATAGCATAGCTGATACATGGTTATTGTCATAAACTGCTTACCCTTGTGTATATACCTTGCCTCATTAACTACCTGTTAAGTGATGCTACAGCTCTCCCGGTGTCAGAGGGAAGTCAAAAGACTAGTGGAATTCCTCATGCACTCGTGTATTGGTCGAGAACGTATATAAAATTCTGTCATCACGTGACCGTGAGAACCGCCAGTATATTGCCTAGGGCGCACATCATAACGGTCTCCTTCTCATTCTCCTCTTGACTGAAGTTAGTTCTGAGTAGCATGTTTCCTGTTCTCCCAAGCTGTTTTCTCTCCTCTGAACTATCCTTGAGTGACTTTCTTCATGTCTGCCTGATGTTTTGCAGTTACTATTGCTTCAACATACACTACTCACTGAGACTGCACACTGAGACCAAGGTACAGTTTCTTCTTTGTTAGAATATTTGACAAGTTGTTTTATTTCACCCCTCAATTATTATTTATTTATTTATATTTTTTCACAAAGGTGTTTCTTCTCAGTGGATCCTGAGAAAGGCACCAAAGTCAAGTGGAAGAAAAACAAGAAAGTACTCTCTGTCAGTCCCAGAGTCCTCACTCTTATTGCACATCTTACACACTATGAATGAACAAATATGTACCCTAGACATTAAATATGCCAAGTTTATACAGATTACTAACTTTTGGGTGTCACATCTTATAATTTTTTAATAGTTCTTTAAAAAAATTACATACTACAGTCCTGATTGTGAGGTGCTACCGAGTGATATGTACATTCAAGACAAACTCACATACATCTAGATGGAAACTGTGGTTGGGTTGTAATCCAGTTGAGTGTGAGAGACCGACAAACAAACATATGGATGATTGCAACCTTCCTGCCATTTTTCACATTCATTTTTAAAGGGCCCACTTGCTCGATGTCTCTTCCAAGCAGTCACTGCACCCACTGAAGCAAATTTAACCAGTTTACTGTATGTATTGGTGTCAATATCGTTAATGTAAATTAAGAACAATAGTGGTCCTAAAATTGAACCCTGCACTACCCCACTATGAATGCAGGCCCACTGTGACATTATGCCTCTAATAACTACTCACTGCTTCCTGTCAGTTAACCAGTTTTCGAGCCAAGCTGCTACATTTCTTAAAATCCCTGGAGCTTTGCCCCTTAAGCAAGAGCCGTTTGTATTGGACAACATGAAAGGCCTTCTGGAAATCTAAGTAGATCACATCGTCAGCCTTTTTGTGATCAATTTCACTTGTAGCTTCCTCAAAGAACTCAAGTATATTCATTAAACAGAATCTACCTCTTCTAAATCCATGTTGGCTATCCCTCAGAATGTTATTTGCTTCCAGGTAATCTACAGTACCATTGGGCTTAAGACAGAGATGAAGCCGTGATCAGAGAACTATAGACCAAATCTCGAGAACTACAACTTCTGTGGAGATGTCGCATGAAGCAATATAAAAGATCACTGCCCGTAAGGAGGAACTCTTCCAGCTTCCACACAGTCACGTCGGCCAAGGGAAAATAAGACGAAGGGCCCACCTTTGAAAGATAATGCCAGGTCATACCAGTTGGTGCGGTCTACAGAACAGGGGAAGAACCAGTGGAATTTACCTTCCCAAAGGAGCAGCCCAGTCAGCAAGTGCTGCAACAAGAAATCCAGAGACCACTGAGCAAGAAGATCCAGGCCAACCCATGATTAGAAGTCAGCCAGGTGGACCATGGATGATGTCTCTAAAACTCTAAGAGGAAGTAGTGTGGGATATTACATGTAAGTGTGGGATATTACATGTAAATCTGACACATATACAAAGTACACTAAGATTAAGATTAGTTTAATGCCAAAACAAATATATAAGAAATAATTTATTTGCCATGAATTAAGTTTATGATAATGAATGAAATATGTGACCATACCCCAGTCAGTGAAAGTGTGTTCCCTACCCCTGGACCCCAGAGGGTTAAAAAGCTCCACGGTGGCTGGGCCCCGAGGTGGATGAGATCTGCCCAGAGTTCTTCAAGGCTCTGGATGCTGCAGGACTGTCCTGGTTGACATGCATCTGCAGCATCGCGTAGACATCAGGGGTAGTGCCTCTGGATTGGCCGACTGGGGTGGTGGAGAGTGTGTTTCAACTATAGGGGGATCACACTCCTCAGCCTCACTGGTAAGGTCTATTCAGGGGTTCTGGAGAGGAGGGTCCGTCAGATTGTCAAACCTCGGATTCAGGAGGAGCAGTGTGGTTTTTACCCCGGTTGTGGAACAGTGGACCAGCTCTATACTCTCAGCAGGGTCCTGGAGAGTACATGAGAGCCCAACCAGTCTACATGTGCTTTGTGGACTTGGAAAAGGCATTGGACCGTGTCCCTCAGGGAGTCCTGTGGGGAGTGTTCCGGGAGTATGGGGTGCTGGGCTGCCTTATAAGGGCTATTCAGTCCCTGTATGACTGGTGTCAGAGCTTGATCTGCATTAGTAACTCGAACTCATTTCCAGTGCAGGTTGGACCCCGCCAGGGCTGCCATTTGTCACGAATTCTGTTTATAACTTTTATGGACAGAATTTCTAGGAGCAGCCAAGGTGTTGAGGGTGACCAGTTGGGTAACCTCAGAATTAGGTCTCTGCTTTTTGCAGATGATGTGGTTCTATTAGCCTCATCGGACTCTCACTGGAGCCAAGAGGGTACGGCATCGTGTTCGACGAACTTTCTTCGATCAAGCCATCCGCCAGAAAACCCAGGCTGTCAAGCGGCGACGTCCCCCCCTGTGCCTTAGCGAGTGGGCCAATGCGTATGGCTTTGTACACAGAACCTCAACCTTCCATCGTGCGATAAGTATCTGCCCGGTTTATTGAGCAAATATAAAGTTCACATCACTCAGTACTACATATAAGGGCAATATATACATCTACCACTTTGAAAGAAAATCTATTATGTAATTAATGTTTTGCTATATTATATGACATTCCTGTGTTGCGTAATGGTATTGAATTGCTTTGAAGTAAATGAATTCAATTCCTCCAATTCAACATCTTTTACAGTGTGGCCAGTTCAATTCAAATTCCACTTCATTAATGGAATGGGGCACAATTCATAAATTCTGAACAACCCTGGAAGGCTAAACAATGAGCTAACAAATCAACCTTGCTATGTGGTCACGTCCTCTTAATTTAGAAGGTGAATCTCCCCTTATGACCAGCAACCCGTAAGTCAATCATGCAAGTCAACAGAAAACAGTGTTTGAGACAGTGCCACTCAGCAAGCCAAGTTGCTTGTGTAAATGTTATTTTGTGGATGGCCATAAATCGCATGGACCATCTCATTAATTTACAATTTATAGAGATATGCAGGCAGACTTGGGCTGAAATAATGAGCCTACTTGGTCTGGTGCAGGATAAATTGAAAAGAGGAACACACCGGATTTTTGCCCTCAGTGCACCATGCAGCTTCTTACAGCTCTCTGCTTCTACGCCACTAGTGAATTCTTGCAGACCTACAGATGCACATGGCCTCAGCAAGGTTGTTGTCCCTTGCATCTGTGTGTGCATTGATCATATTTCTGTTGCACCATGCACACAAGTATATACAATTTACTGGAGGAAGGGACGCCGGGCAAGGCACTAAAATTGGTTTTCATGCCATTCCAGGCATTATACGTGTGGTAGATGGAACACTGAGTTTTATTCATATTTCCAGCCCCTTGAATCCCAACTGCACCTGCTGAAAAGGGTTCTTGGCACCAGGCCTAAATGTCCAGGTGATATGCAACCATCAAGGACATTCTACAGACATTTTCGCCAAGTGGCCGGGGAACACATGATGGTTATATCTGGTCCAGATTTGGAGTGTGTCAGATGGCAAAGGATGGTGTGTTTGCTGGTGGCTGGTTAATAAGAGACATCAGTCATCCTCTTAGCTAATACCTGCTGAATCGCCAAACCGTGGCTGAGGAGACGTATCACACCGCACACCAAACAACACACAATGCTGTAGAGGCTGCTTTGACCACGTGGAAGATGATCCTGGTGCCTACACAAGTTCTTGGGAGCTCTAAGATTTCCAGCTGAACGCTGCTGTGCTGTTCTTGTTATGTGTATCATGCTGCACAACATTGAAGTAAATATTTCATTAAAATATATATTTTGACCACCTCCTCAATAAGCTGTTTTAAGGTTTCTCTTGAGAAGTATTGCTTCCTTTTCCTGTTGCTATTTGCCATTGCTGTACTATACAAGGAAGCAACATCACATTTTGAGCCCATTTCTATATTTTCAATTGTTATTTGGTTCATTTAATGTGAATCTATTGACTTTCTAATTCGTTTATAATACAGTTTTTTTACATTTTCATATAACAATCACATAACATATTTTACCATTGAAATATATGGATTCGATGTTCCTGTTATCGTCACTGTGCTTTTTTTACACTTGGGGCTGGGGAGGAACCAATAAAGTACTGCTTAAACCTTGTTCATTAATAAATTAATTAATAACAATTCTGGAATAATGGGAGGTTTTGGGAAACTCATGGATATCACTAATTCATTCATTATCTTGATTATTTATTGCCAAGATCAATTGCTTTCAGGAAAAGCATCCCGGACTGTCCTGGGAACTTGGGCTATCAATTTTGCTAGCCCTGATTACATGAGCATGAGTAGGGTTCAACATATCAACATTTTAGACTCTTTAAAATGGCCCCTTTTTGCTTTGATGACAGCATTGCTGACTGGAATTATTTCAACCAGCTTCCAGATATAACCACCTGAAATGCTTCTCTAACTCCATAAGGAGTTTCCACAAGTTCTGGTCACAAGTTGGATACCTTGCTCTTACTCTTCAATCCACCTCATCCCAAACCAGCTGTCTAGAGTTCATGTCAGGGGATTGTGGGGGCCAAGTCATCTGTCACAGCTCTCCACCTATTTCTTTGTGTACAAGGTGATACTACGTAACCTAGACTTTTGCTTACCGTCATTATTTTGTTTAAAAACAATTTTTTCTCCTTAGGTGTATTCAGACATTTGACTGGTACGATACATATAGTGCAAAACAGACAAAGTACAAGTACAGTACAGATATTGCAAAGAATTAAAAATTAAAAGTAGTGGAAACAAAGTACACTATAAAAAAACAGAATCATGAAAAACAGCAGAGGTGGAAAATTTAGGTCCAGAAAGTAAAAATCCAGGCCAAGGTTTTGTTGCAACCAACCAGGTGAATGTCACTCTTTACGCTTAACTAAACTCACCTCTTAAAAACAGAATATTATTGAATTTTAAGGAACAAAAAGCAGAGTGAAAGAAAATAATAATAAAAAAAGAGTTCTTTTTTATTTTGGAGCAGTCTGGTTTTTTTTTTTTGGGGGGGGGGGGGGGGGGTGGTGTGTTCCCGTTTATGGGGCAATAAATCCCCAACCGAACCGGGGGTATTTT
>JAODKE010000020.1:8727090-8744820 GCA_026779605.1 Mormyrus hasselquistii
TATCCGTACTGTTCACTTGTGTGGGGGGATGGATACTGTATCCGTACTGTTCACTTGTGTGGGGGGATGGATACTGTTTCCGTACTGTTCACTTGTGTGGGGGGATGGATACTGTATCCGTACTGTTCACTTGTGTGGGGGGATGGATACTGTATCCGTAATGTTCACTTGTGTGGGGGGATGGATACTGTATTCGTACTGTTCACTTGTGTGGGGGGATGGATACTGTTTCCATACTGTTCACTTGTGTGGGGGGCAGTTCTTGTACTTTGTCTAGCCCACTTCTGCCTCAGCTTACCCAAGTTAGCAATTTTAGCTCTCGGCATACATCAAAAAACATTTACCTTCTGGTTACCTTCCGCTGGTGTGGAGTGTAGTGTTGTTCGGGCGTTGCTGCCTTTACAAAGTCTTTGCTTGACTGTAAAATACCCCATTAGTCATGACCTATGAAGACAATGTGCTGCTTGATAAATGAGACACAGCCAGAGAACCGGAAGAACCCTGACCCAAATATAAATCAAAGAATGTGCATGAATCTGGAATTCTGGGTAATAACAATTCACCATTAATTATTATGAGTCATCGCAGTCAATGTCAGGATGTCCAGTTTCCTTCATAAATATAAGCTGGTGTTACTTAAATGACATTCATTTAATATGGAAATCAAAGCCCCTGAATGTCCATCACATTGCAGAGTCTATAGTTTCCGTCAGAGAGAAACAATTTGTGAGAAAGTATATTGAGAAAGTATATTGGGTCAGTCCCTATGGACCCCTATAGTCTTTAGTTTTACTGGATGTGTTTCTGTTGGTTCTGAGATTGTTAACAAAAACCATTTAAATAGTCCATGAATATAATTGTATTCGGTATTGAGGTATTGATAAGTGAAGTGAGTAATGGAGGGAAGGAATACCAACATATAAATGAAACGCAAAAGCAGTCATACAGACAGCAGAGGTTTTCACTTCTGATTTCTATGTAATAACTATGGAGCAGTGTGTACCTCAATAGGTTAGTCATCTATAGCTCTGTCCAGAAGGTTGTAGGTTTGAATCCTGGGACTGACAAGGTTTGTTTCGCCTGTTGGACCTTTGAGTAAGGAGTAAAGACCCTGCTCTCTGACCCTCACTTGTATGTCACTTTGGACAAAAGCATCTGTTAAATAATAGAATAAATTAAAAAAAATGTCTTTTTTAAATCATCAGCATATGTGTGCTCCTTCTGGTGGTAATTAAGGTATTGCTCTACATCAGATTTCCCCAATTCTTTTCTCAGAGGACCAGAATTCAACACAGAAACAAACAAATCTTAATCAGTTAATTACCAGGGGGTGTCCCACAAAACAGAATTTCCCAGTTAACTGGATAACTCAAGCCAAACCAGGAAACTGTCCAGTACAAAGAGAGGTAAGTAACATTCCTACTGGACAATCCTTATATTCATCTTAAGTTATCTGGCTAATGAAAAAAATCCTGCTTTGTGAACCCCCCCCCCCCCCCCAGGACTGAAATTGGGGAACCCTACTCTAACTGATCTGGCAGGTTCTAGGCTCTCCGGGTTAGGACCCTGTCTGGTCACCAGGCTGCTGGTTCAGATCCCCTGATCAGCAGAGTAATATCACCATTGGGCCTTTAACCCCAATTACTCCAAGGACTCTCTGCCCTCACTTGTATATCGCAGTCTTGCTGAGCTGGTCAGTCATTCTCTGTGTCACTCAGTTTTGTGAGGCTGTACAAAGGACATAGAAGAACCCGAATGAGTCAGTTATTCAGTTACAGACACTGTTGCGAGGCGACTGCAGGTCGTGTTAATGTTTGTCTTTAAGACAGGTCACGTTTATAAAATCATTGAAACTTCTTTAAATTATGTGAAAAAACAAAACCAAAAGCTAGGCACCACGCTCAGAACCAGGGTGCAAAGGTCCCCTGATAAAATGTCCTCTTGGGGACTCCTGAATCAGAACAAGAAGAAAATTCCATGCTTGCAAGAGGGCTTGGATGGTGGTAAGGAATCTTATCTGATGCATCGCATGGGCAGTGGGCTCTGAGATAATGGCCTATGCTCCCTCCTCGCCCACCCTTTTCTCACGGTATGCAAAAATACAGTAGTCCTCATCTATTAAGGCCTGTGCTTCATGCTGAAGGAATTTGCCTTCTACATTTTCATGGGGATCGAAGGACATGAGGAATGATTTGTGAGATGCAGAGTGCTCATTTACCACCAGCCTCCAGGCGAGGGTTTCTGAGGAACGGGACCGCAGTCGCTGGGTGGACGAGAAGAACAAAGCACCCACGTGGTTTATGCTCACTCTTCTGATGGAATCCTGACGGTTTCCACATGGGCCTGGACATGATGGCTGCATTCCGAGGGAAAACCTGCCTGCGTCTTTTTGGTGCGGAAATGCGAGGAGCGACAGCCATTTATTTCACACTCCCCTTGGTTTCTCGTCTCGTGTGCCTTATACTTCACAAAGACTCGCAAAACTGATGGCAGCCACCCAGTATCACAGCTGTCTTTGGAGAAAGTTTGGTTTGTTGGTGTTTTATTGACTGTGGCCTCTATGGGCCCCCTTCTAGCCAGGCACTGCACCCTCAGAGTTAGCGTGAAGCTCTATCCAGCCCCGGAGACTTTTGCCGTATAAGGTGTTGTGATCAGCCCAGCCTTGCCCCCCCCCCCACCCAGAACAACACTCTTCCTCTGTATGACTAGTTTGGTACCCGGGTGCTAACGGGGAGGGGCCCTATTAGCTTCCATTAGCGGCTAAGTCGCACAAGTGACACGGCAGCTTATGGCACCCACGTGGATTCTTTATACCCCGCTGCCGGGCCTGAAATGGGACCCTCAGCTCACACACCTGCTGCCTGGTGGGGGGCTTTTTAGAAAAAGCAAAATGTTGAGCTGAAAATTAGCTTAGCCCGTCTACTGACATTTGTACATTACAAGTGGAATTCGCAGCCTCCCTGCTAAGTCTCTGTGCCTAATGTTACGAGAGAACAGGCTGAGTTCCAGCACTATCGTGTTACCATCCGCTTCGCCTTAATTCATTATGTGGGTGAGTCCATGTTTTGTGACGGGGGGGATATTAGTCTGCCACAAGTAGCTGGTGCTGTTTATTTTTGGTTCTTCATGAACATGGTGGATTATCCTGGCTGGAGATTGGGTGTAGCTTTCCTTCCCGCGGCTGGACTTCAGAGGAAGGTCAGCAGGGAGTGGCTGTGCACAGACCTGGTCCAACATCGCCAGGTGAGCAGACCTCGGCTTTCAATGGCTTGGGTTGCAGAAAACATAATAAAGTACTCAATAAAGTATATATATATATATATATATATATATATATATATATATATACAGTGTATATGTACACTCTCTGCGTGGGTAGAAAATGGAGCCCAAGCCATTGGATGGGGAGCGAGGCGAGGAGAAGCCACGCGTCCCTGGGGTGGCCAGCATCGACCGTCACAGTCTCTTCTGCTGCTCTCCAGACCAGGACGTAGTGGAAGGATGCCAGCCCAGGCTCGGAGCATCCCACAGATGATTGGAGTCACAGAACAACCCAGAAGACCTTAAAATTGCTAAAGTCACTACAGGCTGCACAGAGAGTCTGCATGCTTTATATCTTATATCCTCGTGTCCTCAAATTCTCTACCCAATGAACCCATCCTGAGAGAACCTGACAGGATGGATACCTCCAGCTTCTTTTCCTCCATCATTTCCTGTCACAAACTGCAGTGAAAACGTAATAAAGTACTTAAGCACTATATCCACCCTCAAGCTACTTACTCTGGATCACCCTGGACACACTTCCAGTCCCACTCAGGGCACACACATGAGCAATTAGGCCATACTTACACTTGGCCTGGTTGCCTTGTACCTTGCCTGAGCACGATAACCCCCCCTCCCCCCACTCCCTGACTGGTCTGCACTCACACTGCGTGAGCATGCTTTCATCATCATAGTGCGGCGGTGTTAAATAAAATAGGAAGAAAAGCGCTATGCACAGCGCAATGAAGTTCATAATTAATGCCCCTATTTTGAGCTTATTTGAAATTGTTTTGGCATGACACAAAGCCCTCATTGATTTATCGAATATGCAATGCAGCAATTTTCAGCAAGTAGATATTTTACCAAATACCTTGGAGTTTTTGTATGTTTTATCCAGCTGTTCCTGGATACTCTTGTCAGCCCAAATTTCCAACAAACACTGCACTTCTGCCATAGACCAAAGAGATCCCTATGCTACAATGTTTGTTATATGTTTGTCGCTATTGATCTGTAGAGCCTACTCGATCCATTCCTTCTGGGTCCACTTCATGTACGCGTGTGCATGTTTGTGGCAGTCCGTGTGCTTGGGCACAGCTTGTGACGGCCCTCATTTTTGTGACGGCCCACAAACATGGAGCGTGTGGTGGTCCCCGAGGACAGGTTTGAGATACCCTCATCTAGTGGGAGTACACATGCTGAGATCCAGTTAGCCCAAATGCATCTTTGGAGAGCAGAAGGAAACTCCCTCCTGCATACAGCTGGCAGGTTTCAAACACCCATCCCTGGAGGAGTGAGGCACCAGTACTATTTCGAGTATATCTAATAATACTGCTAGTGGTACTAATAATGTACCACCTTATTTTTCTGTGAACGGTTTTTCAAGATGACCCTTTTCACAAGCTTGAATCTGTTTCACATAGTTTCATTGAAGGATAATCGTATCAGATGATTTTAGCTCAAACATTTGTTCTGGACGGTAGTATCAGTGTTCAGTAGGTGTCACTTTCCTCACATCCCCAGTACTGGAGGCTTGTACCTTGCCCTTGCTCTGTGTGTATGGATATTGCAGGCTCCCTATGTTGTGCCTGTTCCCTCTGGGTGCTCTCATAAACTAATCATCATGCAAACTGGAGTCTCTAAATTGCCCATTTGTGTGTTCTGTGATGGACTGGCACCCAATCCCCTGCCTCGTTCCCGCTGCTGCCTGCGATAGGCTCCAGGCCCCCCGACCAGGATTAGCGGGTAGGAGATGGACAGGTGTGCTCTGCGCTCCCGGGTACATGCTGGCTACACATTTCCACATCCTCCTGTTCCAGTAAATAAAACTAAGCCCAAATCAATGCAGATGCAGCTCCCTTTTCCTGGGACTTGAGCAGGTAAAACTAGTTCAGTTAAAATACCTCCAAGGAGCCATAACACATAACATTAAGCTTCTGAATACATGTGCAGGATTATGGTGAATCACTGTGTTCTGAGTCACCCCAAACAATCCTGTCCTGCATATTAAATGAGTGAAATACAACCTGGGTGGAATAACCAGCTGTAAACGATCTATGCTAACCAGACTTCTCCTCCTCTGTAGACCTTCCATTGTTTTCTGCCAGCAGTAAGAAGTGGTTATTACTAAATCTTAATACTGTGGATAAATAAGATCTTTGACCATGTGCATTTTGCATAGCAGTTGAATAGCATTTCAAAGCGTTGTGTGAGACTTTGAGGGTATCCTATCTTCTAAACTACATAGCTACTCTTTAAAATATAAGCACATGGCCAGTGTCCCTCCTTGGAAGGCCGTGGTGGACCTGTGGACTGACGCTACACATGTGAA
Source organism: Mormyrus hasselquistii (assembly GCA_026779605.1). NCBI lineage: Eukaryota > Metazoa > Chordata > Actinopteri > Osteoglossiformes > Mormyridae > Mormyrus > Mormyrus hasselquistii. The sequence continues at coordinate 8,732,681 of JAODKE010000020.1, forward strand.
ACCATGGCTAGAGAAGATCAAGGCCTCTGGTGGACCAGGGTCAACAAACCAGAAACCCAAGTTAACTTGCGCCAAAAATATTAAGATCATGTAATTATGTGCTTTGATCTTTATATTATGTTCCCTATTTTTCTGGTCTTGTTTTTTCCTAAGAGAACAGGCCATTCTAAATATGTCCATAATTGTAACCTCATGTCGCTGAACAGGGATGAAAATAATATTGAAATCAGTTGATTCATTTTGAGTGTTGCCGTAAACTGGACATCACCAAGGAGTGGCCACACAATACTGTTTTGATGGACCTGTCATTTGGGAGTGTTGGGATTGCAGAGATTCTGCTCTGAGCCCTTGTGAGCTTCGCACACGCGAGGCATGCCACCAGAGTGGCATTTGACAAAAGCCAGCCTGACAAGAGTGCAGAGAGCTTGTCCCCTCCAAAGAAAGGTCAGCAATTTTCATTTACAATGTGGGTGACGGCCAAGGTTTGGGTTTAACAGCCACTGAAAAAAGTCTTCACTCAATTACTGTTTGTATTTCAGGAGCTTCTGCTCTTCTCCCTGCAGTCACCACAGTTTGCAAGCTGTCAATAATCTACAGTATGTTATCGAGCACCAGGAAGGATTTTGTCACATCTGACAACATTAAGATCCATTTCATTTCAATAAAATATATTTTCTTTCCTTTCAGAGATTCTAGTATTACCATGCATTAAGCTGAATTACAATGAGTATTTGTCCTACCAGTAAAGAGCTGGATGTGTGAGCTGTGATTCAGAAAATTGCTTCATTTTTCTCAAAGCATATGAGAAAATTTTGAAAATCTCTCCGCTCTCTTGTAGAGCAGAAGCATATAATTATGAGCTGTACATAGCATTCTTCTATTTCAATTCAGCTTATAATTACATATCTCTGGATATTCAACTGATGGTTTTCTTAATTTCCCTGGCAGGGAAGCAAAAATGTGTTAAGCGAAACTGCAGCTGTAAAAACAGCTGACATGACTGAAGCGGTAAAACCGCACTGTAAGGCGGAGGCAGCAGAAAGGCCTGCAAATGACCAAATTACTGCATAAACCTAAAAGAAGGAAGCATGCAAAGAGAAGGAGCTCTGTTAGACTCTTCCTTTTTACCAACCTAAGTTACCCTCTTCATTAATGTTAAAACACTGGTTCCTTTATTGCCCAGTCTCACCTCTACTCAGTAAACTAGCATTTGTCATGAAACTGCTACATTAGTTACTTGATGGTGTTTGTCTTGCAATGACTGTTGTGCTTAAAAGTCTTATTTGCTGAGTCTATACCCATTTCTTCCTCAATGCTCCACAAAACCTTACAGCAGAGCTCAGTTATAGCTGCTGTTTTCATTCCCGGCATTCCACCCCGAACCGGCTATGGAACCGCAGACACTTTCAGGAAATATTTTCAGGACTTTTTTTTTAAAATCCCCATAAATCTCTTGATTCTCATTCTCTCCGTCTCTCTTTCAGTTTGTTAAATTGTTTGCCCTTATGTGTCATTTTAAGGTTTGGTATTATATGTAATTATATGTAATAATTCTGTGATGGTCTGTGAATGGTTTAAGGAAAGCAGATTATTCTGATCCATTCTCAGCCTGCTGAAGGTCTGAAGAATGATTGCAGGGTTGGCTTCCAAACTATGTGACTTTCAGTGGTCGTCAGGTTCCAAAAAACAGAATATCACTCTGTGGTCCTTTTCACAGCTAGCTATTCTCATAAGTGATTAATGGCGCTTTGGAACATGCCCTGCCCTGCAATCAAAACAATTTTGGTCAATGGGGATGAGATTTGAATTCTATAGCATTCACCTAGCTCCAAAAAATGTTTTTATCCATTTTCCAGAACCGTTTATCTAATACATGGTTATTAAATATAACCAATTTATTATTTTTAAAATAAATTCAAAATCCCAGAAGAAAAGGAATCCTGTTTTTTTCAGCTGAGCATATGGTTAAACCAGCCATTCATTTCTTTCTTCAGTAGCATCTATCATCAGTCCAGTTAGGCTGTTATTAGTCTATGAGTCCTTGTTTTAGTCAGTTAGCCCTGATTACTGATCGCGAATAGTCAGGATAGGATAGCGCTAGCAGAGATGGGATCTTTTCTGACTTCGCTGCCATTTGTCCCGAATCCACCTCCCAGCTGCCAGACATCAACGTTCTGCTCGTGTAGGTGATGCACCGGACCCGTCTCACTGACTCTCCAGACTGATCTCATTTATGGGTGGGGGGGGGGGGGGGCCCGGTAACGCATAACATTTAGGAGGTGTAATACACTAGCAGCATCTGATCTCTCTCTCTCTCTCTCTCTGCAATCTCACAACATTACCTGCTAGACAGAAACGCCCTTCTTTTTCTTTTATATAAATGTTACCACAATGCAAAGCATGTCTTTTGATTGTGCCTCATAAGCACATGCTTACAATCAGTTAAAATTGTCCGTGTGACGTTGCACATATGCCTGTTACAGTACGTACTGATTACAAGATAGTATCTGAAATGGCAATGTTAATTTAGGTTAAAAACACCCTTGTGAAAAAGAAAATTTTCAGATGGGTTTATTATAACTCTGCTTAAATAACACGATTGACAATGACGATTATAAATAATTTAAAAATATAGTCATAGATAGATAGATAGATAGATAAAGTTTAAGAGGTAGTTTAATTTTAGGGGTGTACTTCATAAGGGTTGACCCCAGCCACATGGTGTGGTATTCTAATAGAAATTTACAGACCAAGGCAGGTGCGCTGGGGGAGTGAAGGCGTTGCTAAAAATACTGCCTGAAGGAACTTAAGAAGAACGAGGAGGACAAGAGCCGAAGCAGCAGGACACAGACATAAACCAGCTTCTGGCATCGCTTCCCTTTAGAAAAGTCACGATTGACACTCATTGTCATTCGTCTGATCGTGCGCATACTTATTTCAACACGTAGAAACAAGCATAACTTATGTACTAAGTCGCAAAAAAATCATTGTCATTTCACGTCGGCAAAATAGGTTATAATGAAAATTCACTTATCGCATATACCACGGAAGGAAAAAGATCAGTGATTATATATGATAGTGATTATATATGAACTCTGAAGAGCAAGAAGTTGCAACCGATCGGATCCACTGATATTTTTATATCAGATGCCTTGCGCCATTTAGATATTGAGTATTGCTATTAAGTGTTAAACCCAAGAGGGCCGGATTACCCATGCATTCACCGTATGCTTTAATCAGGCTTGACAGCTGTGCCACATAAGCGCCTCCGTTACCCGTCAGTAAAACGGGTTGCTGGAAACGTCCGAGTACCTCGGTTATTCCGTCAAGGAACATTTGACAGAACTCAGCAGCACTTAGGGAGCTGCATGGCAAGTCATGAAATACACTATCGCCGGAGTGCATGTGTATCTGGTGTTGTTCAGATTGTGAACAATGCATCAGAGGCTTCGCCAACATCATTCTTCCTTCATCACGACTGTAACACTGACAGGACAGTTTGCCTAAGCTGAGGCGGCGTTACGTGGAGGCAGTTGCGTTAGTTTAAGTGCTTACAGCTTATAGCCTGCTTACTGTCTGCCGTAACATTCACCTGCAGTTCAGTCTGATCTGCTCCCGTTTTTTAGCATTATATCTGAACACATTGTAAAATTATTTGTTGTATTACTGAAACTGAGGTAATAATAAAAATGGATCAAATGTAATAAAATTTGGACATTTTTAGAAATTTTAATTGAAGAAAGACATCGAAATTTGAAATGTGGACAGTTTCTCGAGTAATTAAATGCTTCTCTTATATTTAAGAGAAATTTTCTATGTATCTCGCTTCCCGTGTCTTCTAAACGCGACGGTTTAATATGTACAGTGTTAGAAATAGGCACAGGCGTCTTGCTCGGGGTTGCTTCTTTGCCCATCAAATCCCATATATAGCCATATTAACGGTCAAATGTCTGGGAACAGCGAATCGTCAAACAGATCCATAAAAAAGACAGGGCAAGGGGAAGGGACCAGCAGAAGCTCTTTCCAAAAAAGTATTGGATGTCCAAAAGAATCCAGTCGCCCCCCTGCGAAAGTACATATTTGACAGGGTACAGTGAGAAAAAGCTTGCACTCCAGCTAGGCGCTCAGTCCGGCACAGACGCTCGAAGCTGCCCTCCGAGCAACCACTTCTCCGCAGTTTCTTTTGGGAGTTTTGTTGGTAGACAAACTATAAGCAGCCATGGATGCCATCAAGAAGAAGATGCAGATGCTCAAACTGGACAAGGAGAATGCCTTGGACAGAGCAGAGCAGGCTGAGGGAGACAAGAAAGCAGCTGAGGAGAGGAGCAAACAGGTCGGCATTTATTTTTAAAATAGAGAAATCGAATAAACCAATAGAAAGCATTTCATAATGGATCGTCTCTCCCTTACGGATTAATAGCAATTCCTCAGAAGAACGTACAAAATAAGGGACATAAAAGATCTTGAATTTTTTCCTCACACGTTTGGAATATTTTATTACAAACTTTGTGGACACTACAAGAAAATAAACTCAAGTGACTAATCGCTCATTCATAATGCATGCCATAATGCATGCCATAATGCCAATATATAAGCTACATCAATGTGTATATTATATAACCTATAATAAATATGGTATATGAAATTGACAAGTTATAAATTGCATTATTAATGTGGCCAGGCTTTTTGAAACATATTCTATTTGTTAATTTATTTGTTAATGAGTTAATGAAAGGGGGGTTCTGCTACTGGAGAAAAGCTGGGCGCTGCCAGCTATATCTTTAGCTGTGGTAGCTTCTCCTAACTTGTGCTCTTTCTTTCTGTCTATTGTCTCTGTCTGCGCGCACCGCGCCGATTCGGCGCGTGCACGCTCCATGGTTTCGCGCGTGCCCACGGCGGCATGAACCGCTACACAGCTCGAGGATGATCTGGCAGCTCTGCAGAAGAAGCTGAAGGCAACTGAGGATGAACTGGACAAGTACTCCGAGGCCCTTAAAGACGCCCAGGAGAAACTGGAACTGGCTGAGAAGAAAGCCACAGATGTAAGTAGAGGGGAGGACAGTTGTAACGTCACCACTCCTGCAATGCATCCCGTCTTTCCCCACGAAAAACGTGAAATATTAAAACTGGAATGTCTACTGTTATTCATATGAATACTAAATATATTCATATTGCATTTTTATTTTCAAGTATTTATTAGTTGCGTCTTAATGATATGGATAAAGTTGGCTACATATGTCCTACATTCAGTTTTCTTGCAAAATGTTAGATGTAAAAAATATTCCCTATCTGTAATTAGTAACAGTCTTACCACTAAAGTCTGACATACTTTCTCACATCCATGCATTCTGTTACCCGGGGATGGCGAAGTCATTCATTTATTTACGTTTTTGTACTCAAATCTGCAATATCCTTCTTAAATCATGCATTGTTTCTATCGACGAAAACTTTTGATGGCTAGGCTTTTAAAACAGTCTGAAGTAACCTTACACACCTCAGAAAAAACCTAACCGGCATTTATGTAGGAAACATAAACTTGCAAGATCTGCAGTCTCTATGTTGGGAGCGAATGGACGGTTAAATATAGCCCCGTGCTTTATATGGTAAAGCAACTTAAGTACAGGAACTTCACTTACTCCGTATGTCCACATCTAATAAGGTCGATTATTAACTAATGCTTACTTAAACTGGCCTTGCATTATATAACAAAACATACTCAACTTTAAATAACTTCATTTAGGTTGTGAATATCGCATCGTGTTTACTATCGTGTTTAACTAAGGAAAAGTTGAATGTACTCATGTTTTTATTACAGTAATTTAGATAGCCTACAGCTGTTAACTCTTTGACCATTCTAGCAAATTTCCTCTGTATAAAGTGAAAACAACCTCTTGCACACACACATATTTTTTCTCATTCTTAATATTGTGTGGAACATTCCACATTCATATTCATGGTCCATATTCATCTAGTAAACGAGGTCCAAATGCCCGCAAAATAAGAAGGAAGACTATAGATTTGAATATGCTAATAGGTTTCGAAATAGGATCCGCAGCTGTCTTTGCTCAGAATGAAATACAGGAACCAAGTTGCCCAAAAAAAAAACAGAAATCCTAATGCCACATTGTCTTCAGCTCTTAGGCTGCAACAGTACAATAACAGAAATAGGCTACTCAGATGGATTTATGTTCTAATTTTCAGAAGTTTTATGCGATCTGAATACCGAATTATTAATCCTAACCCTAATCCCCTGCACGTTATTTTATTTGTAGAATATAAAAAGAAATATAATTCTTGACTGGTTAAATACTAGAAGTATTAAAATCATTTCTAACATTTGGAGCATTGCGTCCATCCATTTTCCAAGCACTTGTCCAGTACAGGGTGATGGCGAGCCTAGAGTCTTTCCCAGGAAGCACCAGGCAGGGGCTGCTCTGAACGGTGCACTAGTCCAACAGCAGTGCAAGTTTCTGCTGTATTACGTATTGAGTGCCCTGTTTTTCTAATCGCTTATTTGAAATTTACTAGGCCTATTCGTTCAGTGATCTACATACGATTAAATTTACATATGCTGAAATATAACAAATAAATCAACTACGGAGAAAATTGTATATTCTATGTTGTTAACTGGTTTAATTGTTATTTTCAATCTGTAGGTTGTCCAGAAGTGACCAAGCAGCGTCAAAGTGATCAAGGCGCATTTACCGAATTACATCAGCAGGGGGCGTACCATATTAAGGAATACACTTATATTGCATCTTTGGAATGTAGATGGATCCAGATTTTCACTTGAGGTCGTGAACGGTCTGTCATCTGCTTTACTTCGGACAGAAAATCCGTACAAAGTGCCCCTCTGTAAAGTAATTTGCCATTTGACGGCGCCAGCCCAGGGTATGAAAGCGCACTTCCGGTGTTGCTGCCACTGCTCTCTTGGTGCGGTGCAGCCTGTCGCTTTTGCATAGGCAGCGCGTCATTGCACGTCTTTTGAAGGAAATCGTGTAAAGGTTGCTGGTGTTTTTTAAAGAGGCCGACAAATAATGGCAGGCTCGCTGGAAGCCGTGAAAAGGAAAATAAAGTCTTTGCAAGAGCATGCAGATAGTGCTGAAGAAAAAGCCCAGAAACTGCAGAAAGAGCTGAGTTTGGAGATAAAAACCAGAGAAGCAGTAAGCCATGAAAAAATGAAGTTTTTAAAAATAAGTTTGCAATTTCACATACCCGTGTTTGAACGAACCTGCGGGTAAGGTGTGGAAGTATTATCTTGTGTTAGGGCTCAACAGTGAGATTTATTTTGTTAGAATTATTTTGTTAAAGTGATGTTGATTGGGTTGTAGTTCTTAACAACAACAACAATAATACATCTTTAATAATGGAGTTAAGCGGCGCAGCGTTTGGTGTAACTATTAGTTTAAAGTCCGTGTGTAGTTCTGGTTCCTTTACGGGTTAGATCAGTAAACGTACTACCATATTATTTGCGATCATGTTGTCCCTAATAAGCATGAAATTGTGCTATTCACATAAATGTCTCTAGACTAGTGAGTAAAAAAAATGAGAACTTTGAAACTGCGTTGCTATTTTTATTTAAATTAACTAAACAATCGTGGATAAGGATTTGGGTAATGTGGGTCACAGAATGTTCTTTGGTCATTAATATAACAATATTCAGTCATTTAAAGTCAAAATATTAAACTCCTGAGAATTCTTGGATTTGCGTATAAAAAGGCGTGCGTGTTTACTTTTCAAGTCCCCCTATTTATAAACTCTAACATGCTATGATTGTACGAGGATTTGTCTAAATTTATGATGTACACTTTTCTGTAATCTAATTAATTCCATATGTAGGAGTTGCAGTCCAACATTTCAATAAGGTTAACATTTTATGAAGTAATAATTAAAAAAAACTAACAAATACGAACGTAGTATGTTAAAACTACAGCAGCGGGGGGCTGATGTGGGCAAAAAGGGTCAGAAATGCGAATAAAGGGTAGTTTGGTGTGTTCCGTGGCGTGAACCGCGCCGGGTGCATAGGGTTGGACCTGACGCCGGCTTGGCTTTGCGAACCACCGCTAGCACCGAGTTATGTCTTTTATTTTGCATTTATCCTTCTCTGTTAGTAGAGGAAACAACCAGGCGGGCCTAGATTTTCTGTTTAGTCAGTAATGAATGAATCTGCATTTTAAGGTTAATTTGCTTCAAACCTATCCATTCACTTAAGAAACGGAAGCAGCTCACTGCATTTCACCTAATGTCTTATAAAAGTCCCTTTTTTGGCATTTGGAGTAATTTCTTCACCTTGCATTTGGTAGTGATTTAATTGGCTTGATGGGCCTATTGACAGGAGTAATACCTTAAACTTTTCAGGGCTGCCACTTCTCACAAATCTGGCGAAACATTCAGGCTTTCAAATTCGTACAAGAAATCTTAATAGTGTTCCATTATAAACCTAAAATTAGCTACATCAAAAGCGTCGGGGTTGTTGGCAAATACTACAGACTATTTACAGGGTAAAAAAAAACAGCATGCCTGTGCAGACTTGTCTCAAATTGAAAATCTCTCCTCAGCTAACCAAAGTTGTCAACCCTAACTTTTCTGTTTCCAGGTAGCCAAAGGTCTGATTTGAACTCTATTGAATAAGTGCAAGCTGGTATGTTTAGTGCTGAAATATCTAGGCCCCTAAAGCAGAGCGTAGACTGCAGTCTTTACACAACACAGGAACTGAACAGACACCTGTGCAGATTCCAGTTAATCAGTAGAAGTGTGTGTGGGTGGGTGGTTCCACTGCTCTAGTGTTGTTTTGTTGTGTGTGGTTTTGGTTTCTGTGTCTCTCACCATTTCGCTGGTGCTCTGCTGTGTTCCCTATAGGCTGAGGCTGATGTAGCCTCCCTGAACAGACGTATCCAGCTGGTTGAGGAGGAGTTGGATCGTGCCCAGGAGCGTCTAGCCACTGCCCTGCAGAAGCTGGAGGAGGCAGAGAAGGCTGCTGATGAGAGCGAGAGGTGTGTGTGTGTGTGTTTGGGGGAGGGCAGAAAGTGCATACCTCTCTGAAGGGATAATTGCCCTTTTAAAATATTTATATACCATCGACTGAGTATTTTTGCTGCTTCCTATTTATTATATTTAGTGGCCTCATATGGTCTTATTGGGGGTTGCAAAATCATTTTCGCTACAAGCTGCTGAGGTGGGTATGGCCACTGTTTACAGACTCAGGCGGGATTGTTATGGTAGAAACAAGTGGCAGCATAAAGGATGATGCAGCGGAATAGAGGGCAGACTTCTGTCTCCTTTTTTTCTTCCATAATTATCCCTCTGCGCCTCTCAGCCCTTTGTGTGTAGTTGCCTCCTCATTATACACTGCCTGTGACAAGCTATTACTGCTTATGTGACTTTCATTCTGTTTTTGTTAAAGTAGAAAAATTAGAGAAATCAACAGTCTGATCTTCAGAAGCCTGTTTATTTTTGCTGAACTGCAGTTCTGAATGAGTCGGTTCTGAATGAGCCGCACAAAGTCTTGGCACGTGGTAACGCTTTCGTGGCGCTGTGTCTTCTGACAGAGGCATGAAGGTCATTGAGAACAGAGCCACCAAGGATGAGGAGAAGCTGGAGCTGCAGGAGATCCAGCTGAAGGAGGCCAAGCACATTGCTGAGGAGGCTGACCGCAAATATGAGGAGGCGAGTACCTGAATGTGTCCGTCAGCTTTGTCGCCCGTCGGTGTCAAGCTGCTTGGTGGGTGACTGCTGTGCTGTCATGTCTGCAGGTGGCCCGTAAGCTGGTGATCATTGAGGGAGATCTGGAGCGTGCTGAGGAACGTGCTGAGCTGAATGAGGGGTAAGATCTTTAATTCAGCACCGGGTCCCTGTCCTGCACCTCCCCGGCGGCTGCATATTCAGCGTTAAGCGGGAGGAGCTGAATTACTATAGCTGCTTAGTTAGGGTGAATACCCATGCATACTGTATCCCTGTAAGACTAATACTGGGGGTGGGTGGCTCCGCTGGTCAGGACTCTGTGAATAAGATCAGAATGACATAATTTCGAAACCCCTAATTGGCAGAGTGATGTCACTGCTGGGCCCTTAATCCCAGTTGCTTCAGGTACCGGCTGACCCTGTGTTGCTTTGGATAAAAGCATCTGCTAAATAAATATAAACAGAAGACCAGTACTGTGAAGTTTAACACGCTGCGTTAGTCCGCATGGCACCTTCGCCGAAGTAACCCAGGGTTTCTTAGATGCAGCCATTCTCCTGTGTCAGCATTGCATGTGCAAACCAAGGCGCATGGCTCCATGATCTGAATGGCCTTGCTTTCCTCACACCCACTAACAGACAGGTACGAAAAGCAGAGGAGCAACTGAGAATTTTGGAACAAAACTTTAAATCATTAATGGCTGCTGAAGCACAGGTACTATAAACTAACCATACACCATTAACCTGTCCCTTCTTTAGTCTCTTCTGCTTTACTTGTGAAATCACTCTTCTTCTTGACTTATTTTTTGTTATTCTAAGTGCTGCTTTGTTCCTTTCAGTGCTAGCCTAGACTTTTCTAGAAAGCCTGCTTCTACACAGCACAACATCTTGTGATTCTTTGGGTTCCCTTCTCCTGTTCTTTGGATTTTTATTGTTTTTTTTTCTACTTCCTGTCCCTGTCATCTTCCTGTTTTCTACCCGACTTCCCGCACTTTCTCTACACTCCCCCCACCCCACCCTGCCCCGCCTTCACCTCCACACCCTGTCTGCACCTAAAACGTCAGAAAATGTTCTGAACTTGAGGAAGAGTTGAAAACTGTGACCAACAACATGAAGTCACTGGAGGCTCAGGCTGAGAAGGTAGGCCTCTGTCCTGTGCTGGAGCCCAGTTCACATGCTTGCTCAGCCTCGGTGATGAATGTCACATGCTTAGTAAGGAACCTGCATGTCCCAGCCATTGTTCTGTGTCCTGTTTAGGTACAGTTAACAGCACCTACTTTTTCTATGGGAATGAGTGCCCAAGGTTGATGTTGTTTGGTGTTCTAGGTTAGTGTTTCCCAACCCGATCCTTGGGGACCCCCAGACAATCCATGTTTTTGCTCCCTCCTACCTCTCCCAGCCAAACAATCCAGATTTTTGCTCTTGGAGCATAAACATGGACCGTCTGGGGGTCTTTGAGGATCAGGTTGGGAAGAACTGCTCTGGGTGTTCTGTTTCAAATCCTCCAGGCAAGTCTGTCTCTGTAGTGTCTTGGCTAACCTGCTCTTCCCCGTCCATCCACAGTACTCACAGAAAGAGGACAAATATGAGGAGGAGATCAAGGTCCTCACCGACAAGCTGAAGGAGGTGAGATCACGTCGGCGGCCATGGAGAGTCATGGGGGGGTGGTGACACTTTCAGTGGACGACCAAATGACTCTCCTGTTTCCTCCGACAGGCTGAGACTCGTGCTGAGTTTGCCGAGAGATCGGTTGCCAAGCTTGAGAAGACCATTGATGACCTGGAAGGTATGGATCTCGCTTCATTCCAGATACATGGGCTGGACCAGTTAGACAGAGGATGGTTTGAGAAACAACTTACCAGCTGCTTACTTGTTCTAATGTATAAAGCCAGTACTACCTTTTTCACAAATCTCTTACCTCTATCTGTTATTTTTTGCTTTATGAAAATTCAATTGCTGTTCTCTCCGGTAGAAACAAACACATATCGAATTCTGTTGCCTTTGCTCAAAAGAAGTGACACAGTAGATGCCTTTCCTGCATTGAAATAGGGAATAAGTGATTACAGCAGGATGAATACAGGAATCTGGCCATTTAAGCGCAAAGGTGTAGTGTTCTGCAGATTTGAAGCACCTAGTGCACTGGTGGTGGTTGGCCATGTAGCTGCAGCGTGACTTGCCTTCATTGGGTGTCCTTAGCATCTGCAGCATCAGTCTGCATGCTGTTTATTTTGAACTTCCAACCCCATCCTGCTTCTTCACTCTTTAAACTCATTCATGCTCTTTAGTTTTTCCTCCGTTGATTTCTTTCCTCTCCCATTTTCTGTCCGTCCCTCACTGTGACCTGTCGTTTGGGTGGACGGCTTCTCCTCGTTTGCACAGCCATACCCCCCCCCCACCCAACCGCCAGCCCCGCCCCCCCGCCCGCAACCCACGGCGCTCCAGCGTCAACCATGCGACGACCCA
>JAODKE010000020.1:8753796-8773737 GCA_026779605.1 Mormyrus hasselquistii
GGTGTCTCCTCACACCAATGACTATCCTCTCACTAATTGGTGTCTCCTCACACCAATGACTATCCTCTCAGTAATTCTGCATAATTTTTTTGCCATGTAAGTCATTTTAGGTAATATATGTTTTATCTCCTTAACTAAATCAAAGTCCTACTAGTTTTCTGTGTAATAAGATGAATTATAAAATTAGCACTATAGCAGGGGCAAAGCAGAAAAAAATACTTGACGTGTATTAACATTCATCAAGATTACCATGATACCCATTAGGTTACAGGATTCAGTACAGTGAATATGTACAATGAGTATGTTTGGGAATTACTCTATATTTATGGATCCCTTATTCAGTTTTCTGGAATTGGGTGATCAAAAAGTTTCACCACTTGATCACAAACCCATTGACTTGTAATAATTTCATTATACTGTCACAGCTTTTTTGAGGTGACCAGCGGCACTATTATGCGTATCCTGTTATAAACCCTTACATTCGCCTACCGTAGGGCTTTGTTACACAGCGCTCATCTGAGGAGTGCTCCTGTGGTCCCTGCTCTGCCTTAGGGTCAGGGGAGCATTCTCGTATTGCTGCAATACTGACCCCTGGAGGCTGTGCCGCGAACCGCCTCATGGCGACTGAGTGAGATTTTTTTTTCAGTTAAAAAAAAAAAACATCCGGGGCAGTGAAAAGGTAACGTAAGTGTTGGCCTTATGCAATGTATCTAATTTACATTCTAAAATAATATCAGCTCACCATCAAATAAATCTTACATGACGAAACAAGAAAAACATCGATCCATAAAAGGATCCAATATTTTTTTTATCTCCGTGACTATAGCTTGCATTTTATTTTGTAAAGTAATTTAATATACATAGAATAACGTCACGGGTTATTGTGGCACAGCAGTTTTAGCCATTCGCTGAAACGTCTTAGTTACGCAATAAAGCAAGACTACAAATTGAAGGCCATAAAACACATCTGCAGGTTATGGACGTTTCTGTAATTCTAATTAAATAGCTGTGGGCAGAGTGCCCTAACATCGGCGGCAGATTAGCAGAGGGTGATGGCGCCCCGACTGCGCGCATGTCCGCCTCTGATACGGGCAGCTCGCGTGCGATATCGCTCGTTACGTGACAGCCACCGGGGTACAGCGGCCTCCAGCCGGTAACAGGCCATCCTCGAATCCGGAGTCGATTACTTAAGCCTTTGATATGCACACACTGAAAGACAGCCCCTTCAATGCCCCTCTCTTGTTTTGCTGCTATTGATTCGCACTGCTAGATTTCGCACAGTTTTTAATGTTTTTTTTTTTTTTTTAATTTTTAAAGCCATGTCTAGGTTTTTTTCCTCTGCGATTAATGATTTAATCGTGAAATGTAAGTTCGCCCGTCCGCAGAAAGTGCGTCTTTATTCTTTACGTACCAGCCGATTTCAGCGAAGGAACCTTCCGGGAAATTGTCCGCATGTTTACCAACAAAGCCGGGGCGTCCGTACAACCGCGCGTAGTCTGTTTGCGCTATTTAAGTTTGCACGGTTACGGTTTTGGATTCTGGGGGTCGGTGCCGGTTCCGTTTTAGCTTTAGGAATAAAAGATCATGTGTACGTGGATAGTGAATGCGAGGAGGAAACGGCAGAGGCGCGCACCGGGAACGGAGGCTATGACGGTGCCGTCAAAGTCAGCCGGGACTTGCTGCAGAGGATAAAGGTACAGGTATTTGGGGGTCATATTTCATAATGTTTATACGTGTTTTATTTCAAATGCCTGATGCAGTATCGATACACAAAACTCGTGGTTTGTAGGTTATCGCGATTTATTAAGCCACTATGTTTTATTATAGTTTTAAATTTTTAGTTAATTTTTAAAATAAACTGTGTGTCCATAGCTTATGTTTCAAGAAGTTTAAATAAAATGTATTTATTATTATTATTATTATTATTATTATTATTATTTGTTAAGGCACCTAGTGGAGTTCTACCTGTAGTATAAACATCAGTCATGTCCTGGTCTTGGAATGATGGAAACTCTTCTTCTTTTTCATGAAATAACATTTCTTCAAATGATATTTTGGACTCATCGTTTCCAGGATGAAGTGGGGGCACCAGGGATTGTGGTTGGAGTATCTGTAGATGGAGTTCCTGTCTGGTCAGAAGGTGAGTTTGTTTGCATGTCTCTTTTGCCTTTGCAGAAAATATCCATCCATCCATCCATCCATCCATCTTCTGACTGCTTATGCTACTTGGGGAGGGTTGGGGGGTTCTGGGGGCTATTCTAGGCAGCACAGGGCACAAGGCATGGGAACACCCAAGATGCAGTACAGGGTACATATAAAATAAAGGTGGTTTATTACCATGTGGTCAAAAGTGACATGTGAGTTCCTAATCTGATCCTGTGCCTCTTATAGGGCTGGGATACGCGGACTTGGAGAACAGAGTTCCCTGCAGAGCGGAGAGTGTGATGCGGATTGCCAGCATCAGCAAGTCCCTCACTACCACGGCTGCAGCACGTCTGTGGGAGCAAGGCCTTCTGGACCTTGACGTGCCCGTGCAGAAATATGTGCCAGAGTTCCCTGAGAAGGAGTTTGAGGGAAAACCTGTGAGTGCCAGAGCCTAGGGGACGTTTTAGGGTTTAGATATGACGCTTCTCCTCGCATCTGAGTGGAATGTTCTGGTTTCTCTATTCTGTGTTGTCGGGCTGTCAGAAATCAGAAATTATGACCCTCCTGCCCCCAACACACTTTCCCAGGTAACCATAACCACAAGGATGCTGCTGTCCCATCTGAGTGGGATACGCCACTATGAGAAAGATTTGAAGAAGGTGAGAGAGGAGAAAGAGAAAACAAAACGCCCCCCCTGGTCTCCAGGAAGGCTGCGCAAAGAGGACAAGGGTGTCGACAACAAAGAAAAAAATAATGACGACAAGAAGAAGGAGAACGGGCCGGGGAAGAAGAAGAGGGAGTTTGGGCAGGAGGAGTACTACCTTAAGCAGACCTTTGATAGCGTGGTTCAGGCTCTCGACCTGTTTAAAAATGACCCACTTGTTTTTAAGCCAGGTATGGTTTTTCGGCTCAGTGATTGGTTGTCTATCATAATAACATCTTTGATGCTGCCAGAGGAAGTAATAGACATCCCCACCCTCCTGGGATATCATAATGGCGCTGCCTAGGCACCTCGCCACTGCCTTCCACCTACAGCTTTGTTCCGGGTTCTTCCGTAGGCACCACTTTCCTGTACTCCACGCACGCCTTCACCCTACTGAGTGCCGTGGTGGAAAGGGCCGCGGGCCAGCGCTTCTTGGACCACATGACGCAGATGTTCCGGGACCTGGGCATGCTGAACACCGTGGCCGAAGAGAACGACCCCATTATATACCACCGCTCCAGGTGACGGGGGGGTCACACTCCTTTCAGCTCTGGGGGTGGGTTTGTGACATGAGTTGCATTTGTTAGGTGCTGGTTAAAGAAATATAAAATTTAAAAATATTTTTCAAAATATAAAAACCAGGCAGATTGATTATATTTTAATTACTTTTTATATTTCTCTTTGTGGCAGGTTTTACCACTTCAATAAGAAAGGCCGGATTGTAAACTGCCCCTATGTGGATAATTCCTACAAGTGGGCAGGGGGTGGATTCCTCTCTACCGTGGGTGACCTGCTGCTGTTTGGCAATGCCATGCTGTACAGTTACCAGATGGCCCACAGGAAAGACAAAGAGGAGCTGCTGCCCGGGTTCATAAAGCCCCAAACT
Source organism: Mormyrus hasselquistii (assembly GCA_026779605.1). Taxonomy (NCBI): domain Eukaryota; kingdom Metazoa; phylum Chordata; class Actinopteri; order Osteoglossiformes; family Mormyridae; genus Mormyrus; species Mormyrus hasselquistii. Next base: position 8,757,531 of record JAODKE010000020.1, read on the forward strand.
GCTGCCATGGTATGGGCCCAGGTAGACAAGACCGAGGGCTCCTGGGATAAGGACGGCAGATACGGGATGGGCTGGCTGGTCGTAGAAAAACATGAGGAATACGGGCAGTGCAGGAAACGCCGGCACTACATCTCTCACACAGGGGGTGCCGTGGGGGCCAGCAGCGTGCTCCTGGTGCTGCCGGAGGAAGCACAGGAGACACTGAACAAGGTGTTGACCCCCCCAAGGGGAGTGGTCGTTGCTGTCTTGATAAACATGCAGTCCGTGGGACTGAACGGCACAGCCTTGAAGATCGCCAAGGAGTTTGACAAAGCCAGGCGTGGCTGACGGCGGACAGAGTGCGCCCCGGCAACTCAAATCGGTGCCAATCAAGCCATGTCACCAGCTGGCTCTCAAAGATGAACAACGGTTACTTTCAAAGTAGCTTTTTTATGTCAGTTATTTTTGTACATTTGATGTGTAAATTAAAATTGAAATTGATAAGCACTTGTGTTTTGGGTTTGCTTGTGCTACACTTCAGAAGTCATGAAACAGTAAGCATGTGGGTTTCATTCAGATGCTGTATAATAAGAGTACAAAGTAAACTATGTTCCATCTGAAGGAGGAATTTGTAGGTATACACACATTTCTCACAGGCCTATTGTGTATATGTATACTTTGTACAATTGTAAAACTTGTACAATAAGACTAACACTTCGGAAACACTTCTCTGGGATGCTTCAATGAATGCCATTCTCCAACTCTCCTCCAGTGATGGATAGCTTAGGTCCAGAAAGTAAAAATCCAGACCAAGACTTAGTTTCAACCAACCAGTTGAGTACTCTTAGTCTGTGACTATGGGTGTGTTCGACTTGGGCTAAGGTCTGTCTGTAGCTGACGTGACGTGGAGCGAGATCTATCGGCGTCTGCAGGTGTGGAGTATAAACTGACTTCACCCAAGTCGGACATCTTCTACTCCTCGCAGTGTGAGACTTGACTGCAATGGCAGAACTGCCAGAAGGATGTAGATAAATCTATACAAATATCACCTGCATGCACATTACTTCTTTTACTATAACCAACTCCTGATCCAAACTGTTAGCAGTGGAAAAAAAATAAACTACTGTATATAGTGGCCCTGTGTAAAAAGATCCAGGAAAAAGATCAAATACATTTACTTCAAGGATTCAAAGTTTTTATTGTCATGTCACATGATACAAAAACCTCATGAGAGCAAGATGATTTAAGACGGATCATGCAGCACATTTCAGCCCAAGTTGAACGCACCCTATAATGAACTGGTTGGTTGAAACAAAATCCTGGTCTGGATTTGTACTTTCTGGACCTGAACTATTCACCTCTGGTATCCTCAGGTAAATCAGCAATGTTATATATTGCAGTGTTTCTCAAACCTGTCCTTGGTGATCCCCAGACAGTCCACATTTTTACTCCTTCCCAACTCCAAACGAATTGGGAGAGAGCAAAAACATGGACCTTCTGGGGTTCCCGGGGACTGGTTTGAGAAACAGTGATATATTGGTGCTCCCTTAACAAAAAAACATGAATGTTCCTTGATACCCGATATATGGCGACCTTTTGGCGATGTTAGGTTAGATATCATATGTTTAAATGTGGAGAATCCTTCATACAAGTATGAAATTTTAAGGAAATGACAGAACAATAAACACAAAAGCAATGATTTTAGCAATACTGGAAAAAATATGGTCTCGATGAAGCCCACGACGGGGGAACAATCATTGCTCGGCGTAGCCCACCGGGAACATATATCAGTCTGTGAATAGCAGGACTATAAATCAGTCAGTGACTGACACACAGTTCGTTATTCCCATGTCCGGAATGTCTATTAGAGCGGGATATCGCTAGGTGGCAGCAGTGGGACGTCAGGAAAAGACAGTGGCTTCCTCTTCCGGGGTCAGGAGGTCGAATGACAAGCTGTCGGATGTCCTGGGTTGCTTTCAGGGAAATATGGATGTAAACACTGATTGTCTAAACGCGGAGTATGGAAGCAAAGCGGGTTACATCCTTAGCAATGTGGCCGAAGTAGTGGAGAGGATATTGACGTTCGTGCCGACCAAGTCACTTCTCCGTAGCGCTTGGTATGAAGCACTTTACCTGGTTAGCTAGCGGCGTCCTCGTTTCCCGAAAATAACCCAGTGCTTATGTGTGTGTCCGATATGATGACTGAGAAAAAGAGTTTCGTGAAGTTATTTTAACGGTGTTTTTTCACTAATAAGCAAGTGGGACTGGCTGTGCCTGAAAGTATCTATTAATAGTTGGCGGAGCTCCTGCGATTCGCTGCGACTTTGGTCTGCAAAGGTCATCATCGTGGGCTTAGCTTTCAGTGCAATCATTATGATTTTAAAAATAAATGGTTTATGAAAGTGGGATTCTATTAGTATCTAATACTAAATAATAACTCTATCTACCGATGTGGTTTTGTAGTCAGTAGAAGCAATAGTCTGATTTTTTCCCACTCTCAGTTAAACTTGCGACTTGCACAGTCTTACCTCATTTGCTTGCTCTTATAAAAGTAAATTAATTAGTTACGTCAGGATCAAGGTGCCCTGACGTTTCGAGTTAATGTGTTGAATATTTTAACGTCGTATCTTTTGAGCCCTAGTTCCAGATCGGCTTTCTTCCCAAAGAAGCGGGGCTGTTGCCTTTAACACCGATGGCATTTAACGATGTGCGGTAGTTAACATTTTGCGTGTTACCTGCAGCGTGTGTCGCCTATGGAGGAACTGCGCTCGTCGGGTACTGAGGACCCAGCAGCAGCTGGGCTGGGTGTCAGCCACCGGCTCCTCCAGCTCAGAAGGACACGTTCTCTACAAGACTTTGGCTGAAGAAGTCGAGGTGCTGCTTGCCATTGCATCCTGGGGCATTTGGTCACTTTGCCCATGTTCTGGTGACAGAAAAGTTAATACACTGTACCTGTCATTCTGATATTTACAGAACATTTACCTGCTGCCACAGACGGTTCTTTTAATGGCAGACAGCGAGACCATTAATGGACGTTCCTACTGGCCGAAAAAAGGTAGGATGCATTGGTTGAAGTATCATCGGTCATATATGTGCCTGAGAAATAGTACAGTTCAGAGAAAAGCGAAAGAGCAAACACGAGTAGGGAGGGGGGCTGCCACACCTGAACGAATGAATGCAGCCCTCTGATGTACAAACGCCCTTTTCCGATAACCGACAATCTCATAGTGTCCTGAGGGAGCACGTCCCCCTGGTCATGCACCTGCCACGGAAAATCTGTGCATGTCACAGGGAAAGAAGCCTTCCTACAGACTTTTTTTTTTTTTTTTTTAGAAATTTCTGCCCCCCCCCCATATTATATATTTTTTTTCTTGCAGCAAAGACCTTGTGCAGTTCTCACGTGGCTGAGGACCTGAAAAGACTGTTTCCCAAAGGCTGTGACATCCTTGGGATCGCCACCCCGGGCATCGTGTGTAAGGGAGCACTGCTTCATGTTTTCAGTTCTGTCGGTCCTGATGAGGAAACCTCAGTGTTCATTTATGCTGATTTCAGGTGCCACTTTATCATTGGGCTGTTTAGTCAATTTACAAAATAAGGTGAAGTGTCTGTTTTCACTACATTGCACCCCTTACGTGTAAGAGAACCAGTTTTTTCTGTTCCAGTTATGGAGTGTTAAGTGGTTCATTTGCTTAGGGTTGTGTAAGGGTGGGTGTGTTTCAGTGGCTAAGTCGGTCAAGCAGAGATGAGACCAGACACATTTCCATGTGGATCTCTCCTTCCCCTGCAGTGACCCCTAGTGGGCAGCCCTCCAGCCAGCCGCAAGAGCACCAGGATGGGGAGGCTGGCTTCGCCCTCATGATCCCCAGCATGGATGGGGTGACTGTCAGGCCCTTCCACTTCTGCAAGCAGACACTCTCTAAGACAGCCCTGGAGGAAGCAGGTAGGTGCCCAGGGGTCTGCCTGCCTGTCTCCCCCCAACTTCCCAAACTAGGGCTATGATAAAAACGCTGTCAAGCACTTTCTCACGTGTATGTAACTCTGGCCAAAAAAGCATCTGCTGAATAAGTAGATAGTGTGTTTTTGATTGGTTAATGTCCCCAACACATCACCAAATGTTTGGCCTACATTACAAAGAGGATCCTGTTCTTGTACCTCTAGTAATCTCTGGGTGTGTAGGAAATGTGTTTGGGTGTCACTGAAGGTGATGGTGCTGCAGAAGGATGCCTGGCACACGTTTGGCTTCTTGCTACATCGCAGGTCTCGTGGGTGACCCCGAATTGCGTGTAGTGCTCCTGTTTGGCTACCAGGCTTTCAAGGCGGGCGGGCCACGCTTTCTGCACCATATTCTGCAGCCTCTGGCACAGAGCAGTGTCCTCGTTGCTGGGGGCCATGTGGAGAGTGTCTTTTCCCACTCCAGGATATGGTGAGAGCATTATATGATACTCAAACTCATCATCTCAAATCTCATTGGCTATTTAGTGATGGATTTGTACTCTTTGGCTGGTTGGTGGTGAGCTTCACTCTCATTGGCTTTGTGGTGTGGGTGTGTATGTAAATTACCACAATTTAAACCAGTAAATTCCATATGAAATACCAGTAGGGAAACAGTAGATAGTTAAAATGACCTGTTGCTGGTGTGCAGACACAGTTGCTGTTGCTCGTGACAGTGCTGGTTGCCCTCTGCAGCTGCGGGCGGGGCTCGTACGGCGTGGTAGGCCTGACGCTGAGCGGGCCTCGGGTCCAGGGGGCCTCGGTGCTTCTGGACCAAGACGTGACCACAGAGAAGGCGGCTGAGGCGGCGGTGCAGCGGCTGAAGGCGGCCAGCATCCCCGAGCACAACACGCTGGGCTTCATGTTCGCCTGCGTCGGCCGTGGCCAGAACTACTACAACCAGCGCGATGTGGAGGCACACGCCTTCCGCAAGGTCTTTCCCAGCATCCCGCTCTTCGGTTTCTTCGGCAATGGTGAGATTGGCTGTGACCGCATTGTCACGGGCAACTACATGCTGACCAACTCGGACGCCGACGGCCTCCAGCACGGCTTCACCACCGTCATGACGCTGGTGCACCTGGGATAGCAGCCTGCGGGGGAGGGGCAGCTGGCTGGGGAGGCGGGTGATCCTCAGTGCTGTCCCACGCCTGCTCTCTCAGCCTTCCGGTTCCGCCTCTTTTGACGGCTTGTGGCTTGGTGTAACACAAACCGGCGTCTTGTAGGATAGAGTAACTGTGTCTTTAGTCTCAGCAGACGTTACTCCGGATCATCCCCAGCATTAACTAGATCTTTCTTCGGCCATTTAGATCCAGCTTTTGTCAAAGCGCCATATTTACCCCATACTGAAACCCTTGCTATCAGCATTTTTGCTTTGGTCTCACGCTTTGGATTGCTGTTGAGGTAGAGGCGCATGCCGGGGATGCCCGAGCACTGAGCGGCGCTCGTCTTCGACTGATTCCCTCAGTGCGGGGCAGGTCAGTCACCCAGAAACTAAATCAATAGGGGCACCCCATGCAGAGGGTTCTTCCCCTTCTCATCCTTTTTATTGTGCAATAAAGCATCATTATGTGTGTTAGTCTGAACCATGCCTGATTGGTGTGGCCATGGCGATGGGCTGAGGCCCGCCCTCTGATGGCCCACCCTCTGCTTGGGTTGTGTGGACCTTGCTGCCCAGCCCATCATACCGCACTGTGAGCCTTGCTTCCGTGTGTCATGTGACTGGATTTTCTTGTTAACATTAAGTGATTACTTATTGACCACCTCTGGTTGTTTAATTTTAGTGTTTTTCTGTGGCCTTTGATGAATCCTCTGCTGCTCCAAATGGCTTTTTTCCAAACCCCCCCTCCCCCCCCCCATGCAGTATTAAAGGACAGTAATGCTGTCACTTTGAAGGTCCATTTCAGTTCGTGCAGTGTGATTTCGCACATTAATGCGAGGGAAGAGACGCCCAGTCTCACAGACTTGATGGCAGGAGCTGACCTGATTGTCTCAGTAAATTGTGGACTTGAGTTTCCTCCACCGTGAATCGAACCTGCAGACAGCGGCACTGCCCTCGGCGACGTGCTGTGACGTGCCCCGGGTTCGAAGCCCATCGGCTGTTTCGCTGCTGGCCTGCAGCGGCTCCCCTCCTCTTTGGTGTCTGTCCTTTTTCATTTTGGGAAAATTGAATTTTCCTCAAGCGGAACGTTTTTGGGGCCATTTGTGAAGATTAGCTCTCGCTGCGTCTTATTACAGGCTATTTGGACACATTTCACGCTGTTCGGCCTTAATAAAGTGAGAGGGAGTTCCCTACGTTGCATGCACCTGTGTGTCCACCTCCTCTGTCATAAACATTCCCAATAAACAAGTCAGTCTGTCTTTAACTTTGATTCCTCTGGGTTTCTGAGGGACTTTCTGCAGCATGCTGGGTGGAAGCTTAACGGTGGTGTGGGTGCTCAGGCGTGGCTGTGTGCCTCACCTGTGGAATTCTGGGAAGTGCTGTTGGTTTATCAGAGTGTGACAGTAATAGGCTATCAACCGTCAGTCCAACTAACAATATGCCTCCATGACAATTTCCATGCTTCTTCACTAGTTTCCATGAATTTTTATAGCAAATTCTTTATCACTCTCCCATTGCTCTTTGAGACCTCATTAATTAGATTATTTTCCCAATTATATTTTAAACAAAAGTAAAAATATATAAAAATTTCAAAATTAAACTCTTGGTGGTAAAAACCTGTACTGTAGAAAAACTTTTGACTGGTAATGTACTTAGTTGCATAGTCACTCAGCTTTCATCAGTCAGGATGGGAGTTTGGCTTGAGGTAGCTATAAACAAAGCTAACATGAGCATTAGAATTACCAGCCTACAGAGTACAGAAATCAAATCCTTCAGTTTTTCAAGCATAATATAAAGTCAAAACTTAAAAAAAATTGATTCTGTGTTATAAGACACATTCTTCTAACTGGAAGGGTGACTGTGGCAGACAGTTCATTGATAACGATCAAACGTTAAAGAGGCTCCGGCGTGTGAATCAAGTCACACGAACTGCGTGGGAGGAACGTCTTGTTACTGTAGCTGAGTAATGTGAATGCTTTTAAGAATAAATGATTCACGTTAATCCGTGATACCATAGGAAAGAAGCTGGTGTCACTATTCACATGATTAACAGTCCAGTACACCAGAGGATTACAAAATAGGTGTGTTTGTAATGACAAACTGCCTTTTTATTGACTAACAGGAAACAGGGAATACCATAAAGGAAAATATACGAATGATTAAAAAGTGACTGATGAAGGGCAGCCCTGTGCATTCAGTTGGCTGTACCTTGCACTCCGTCACACAGCTCTGAAGTGGCGTCACATATCAAAAATAAGGTTCTGGTTTTTGCATAGGATTCAATTGCAGCAAGTTATCAGTGTTAGCCAGCATCGTGTTCTGGCAATGGAAATAAATATACAGACGCTTCTCTACTTACAAACTTTCAGGCATATGAACGAAGAGGACTGTAAGTATAACAATTGTGTTCCTTGGGCTCCCGTTTCCTGTCCACAACATTCAATTCCACCTAGTACGACTTCTGGCCGCTACTCCCGCCGCGCAGCAGCGTAGCGCGCTTACTCCCAGCATCCTAGTTCTTTGTACTCGCATATACCCTTAAAATGACGTTGAACAAAAACTTACAAACATTTCAAGTTACATACGGCCGTTCGGAATGTATCTCATTCGTAAGTAGAGGAGCGTCTGTACATGCTTGGTTTCGTCAGAAAGGATCCACTGAGATGTCCTGCCTTTTGTCTCTGGGGGTCCGTCTGGCCTGCTGAGAAGACGCCCACGGCAGGGACCGACGCAGAGCAGCAGCGAGACAGGCGGGAGAAGCTGCATGCTTAATGGTTAACTGCAGGCACCTTTCTCTCCTTCCACTGTGGGTCCTTCATGGTTTTATCCTCACAGGCCGCTCAGTTCATCAACGCCTGAAGAGGATGTTGTGATGTCCCCCTGGTCGCTGGTCTCACACCCTGCGTGGTACCTGCCGGTACGGTCTGTTTCTCTGTTGCTTCTGGGCCTCCTTTTTCTGGGCCCACAGCCTGTGAGGTGTGACAGAGTGGACCACACATGAGTGTGCCGCCTGGTCTCTACAGCCCCCTGCTGATCATCCTTGACTTATGAACATATTCAGGGCTCTGAGAATAATCAGCAGACCCAAAAATATGCTTTTGTGTATATAGCATGGGGGAGTGTTATTCTCAGAAATTACACACCAAAGTTTAAGGAGTGGTATGTACAAATTTGATGTCACCCACTCTATCTGAAATGGTACGTAAAAGACAGAGCATGGAAATCTTCCACAGGCGAAACCTTAGAATCGTGAGTAAATATTGTTTGCTACTTGTGCTGCTTATGAGTCTCTTTTGTTGTTAATGGTACCATTTTTGGCTAATTCCATAGTTTTCTATTAAAGGCAAGTCACAGGCCTGGCATTTGAAGCACTTAAAGATGCTTGTTTTTTTGTTGAAAATTCCTTAACTAACAAGGAATAACATTAACAGCCTACTCAGTAACTAGTATATAATAACTAGTAAATAGTATGTAGTACAGCAGATGTCTGTCAAGTTCGTTGCATGACTGTTGCGCTCTTTTTTTTTTTTTTTGCTCAACAATTGGCCCATGAAGGACCACATTTTACTCACTTGAAGATGAGGTAGATGACAACCATTAGCGCCATTAGGATGAGGATGATCAAGACGACCACGGCTGCGATCAGGCCGGCGTTATCACTGCTCTCCGACACACTGAAGAGCTGAAACTCCTCACATCTGCTGCCCTTATAGTTATTTCTACATCTGCAAACAGTCATGGTGTTTGCCAGCAGGTTAGCGAGTTGGCTAAAAAAAAGAGTTAACCCTAGAAACTATACTAATAACATTCCGGATGTCTGAGGGAAACATTCACCACTATTGAATTATGCTGCAGATTGTAGTTCATGTCTACATGTCGCTTCAGAGTTCCGAGCATCACCTTCAGTTAGAGTACAGGTAACTTACATGCAGGTGATTGTAGGCATGGCAGGAATCCGGTAACATGTCCCCCCGTTGGTACAGTATGAGGCCTCTGAAGCGTTACAGAGGTTGCCATGTTCTACCAAAAAAAAACAGGTCCATCATTAACCCAAATGGCACAATGCAGGTGACTCTACAAAAGGCTGTTTGCACCTCATAGGGTCAGTAGGCAGCCTGCTGTGTCAGTCTGGGCAAAGCACTGTGGTACCTTCCTCATGGAATTTCTGCCTCTTCATTCTGCCAGGTGCTAAAGAGCCCCCACTATGGTGCTGGTAATTATGGACTCCACGTTTAAATTTTCAAATAATTACCCTATTTTCCTTTACCTTGGATATTTTTATCTGCCATCATTTGAGAATCTTTTTCTTTCTGGATATAGAAATTCCTAGAAAGGATTAGAAAACACAGCATAAAATCACATAAACAAAAAACGCAGGAGTTGATTAATACTTATTTAGTAATAAATATGTTTGACCAACAAGAGGCACATTCAGGCAGCTGGAAAGGTGGTCACATGTGACATGAATTGTATGAGAATAATACAATGGCAGATACATGCATCAACATGTACTGAAATCTAGGCTATAAACCCCCGCACTACTTACTGTGTCATCGAGAAAGTCGTTTTCTTGTCTTAAAAAACTACACGGCGTGCTGAAATTGGCTCATGCCGTGACATCATACTCATGGAGCAATATGTATGCCCAGCTAGTATGCATTTGCTGATGACATCTTTTGTTTACCTGTTCTTATCATCTGCCTTCCTATAGAATTTATGAATTATGATTCACTTAATGAAGAAAACTACAAGTCTTATCCATGTTATTCATTGGGCTGTTTTCTCACTTTATTTTGTAGCCTAAATGTAATGCAACAAATCTCTCGTCTTTGTTTAAAATTCAGGGAAAAGGCATGCAGGACCGTGATTGGGCTGTATGCACCTGTACTGACACGAGTGTAGATTCAAATGTTTATAAGCAAAAGAGTAATTAAGTCCTATCAGTGGCTGGTCTTATACACAGAACTATTAAGTTAATTGACATAGAGAGATTAATCACAGAATATTTGTGAGTATAAGTATATAGATAAAACGTAGAGCTTACCTTCAAGAAGTGAATTGTATCACAGCCGCTCTGGTTTCTGTGGCAGTGAGTCAGTCTCTAGCTAGAATGACATTACGTTCCGAAACTTAATCGTCAGTAAAACGGGCGTGGGTATATTCTCTATAGGTGAGAAATGTCGTGATTGCAGTTTGTCCACATTGCTAGTGACACAACTATTAATGCACTTTCTCATAGGGTCACAGACGGCATGATAGATTGATACAGAAACCTACATACCAGTTTTCGTACAACTTGAGCTTTATCTTCCCATTCATAACAAGACAGGTGTGGAAGAACACTGAAACGTTACAGTTTCCCTTACATTTTGTAAGTTTATCTACTGTAAGATTTTTATGAATTGGTTAATTTGTTTATTAATTAAATGTATCAAACAAATTTTCTGGCAGCATCGTGGTTCTAGCCTACCTTCTGTATTTGACTTACGATGCTGAGTGACCTATGTTTGTAACTAGATATTATTCTTTAATAATATTTTTAAAGAATAGTATAATGTTAGGAGTGAATTGCAGTAGTAGTACTATATGGTCAAAGAGAAAAATTACCATCAGGGGCAGCTATATCTTTTTAAGCCGAAAAACAAATACAGATACTGTTCATGACACATCCCCAGACGGCGATTGGCAGAGAGTAACAGCTATGTGTCCTTTTGGATATACGGCGTTTACTCTGTCCTGTTCAGTTAAAATACTTTTGTGAAGCGAAGAGGTATACTGTATATCATAGAAGGAATGTTCACAATGCAGATGGGGAAGTGAAATGAAGCCCGCGGTATGAAGATCATTGTGAGGAAGCTTGCGTTTGTGTGATCTGTTTACATAGTTTCTTCTGCGGTCGCGAAGTTGCCATTATAGGGAAATTGCGAAGACGATTAATCTCGCTGCGAGGCTGGGCTGCACAAAACCTGCCAGCCAGAGGACCGCCATGCTGCTGGCGCTCGCCTTTAAACGCCACGTTGCGTCTCCCTTTGAATTACTGCACTCTGATTTCATAAACGCCCCATGATGTAAAGAATATGAGACGTAATGATTGTAAAATGGAGTGCGGCGGTGTGCCTTATTGGAAAACTTCATGAGGAACTGTTTTGGGGATCTTTACCTTGCATCATTCATAAAGCGACGCTTCCGTTGCAAAGAAACTGACGCTTTTTCTACAATGAGATGCCTAATTAACTAAAACGTGTTACAACATAGACCTGCATGAACTTCACAACTGCCCATATCCAATTTGACAGTAAACACTTAGGCTATTACACTAATAATCCAGAATAATCCAGATAATAAAATAAAACCGAATTTGTGTGCTAATCCATCGTGATTTGTTCTAAGAAATGTTAGTAGCCTATTCATATTCGGTTGCTTAACAAACACTCTTTAAGAAAAACCTGTGTATACGTAAGAAGCCTATGTTTTTGTTTTAATAACAAATGCGAGCGTGTGAATCATCCGTGTTGCCAAAAAAATAAACGTTTTCATAATTTACACCAATCATTATTAATAATCCTGAAATTAAAAAAAATAAGATGACTAAATGAACGTGTCTCCAGGTGTTTGCTTAAGTCGTGAATTACAGTAGTGTCATGTTTCTCTTGCTCAGGGATGGTGTAAATGGTTTTTGTTTCGGTAATCTGCATTTTGCATGTTGGGACACGCTCCATTCAGGAAGACTATCGTGTGTCAGATGTTTTGTAACATTTGTAAGGCAATTCCGTGCGCGTTTTCATCCCCCTAAACAAATTTCAGCGAAATTCTCATATAAATGCTGCTCTAGTTGATCAGATTTATTGTGAAAAGTTTGTGTTTGTATAAGTGATACAGTTTTCCGATAAAATGTGACTCTGGTCAAACCAGTGCAGGTTAGACCTCCGAGCTCACAATGACACAATAAGCACATCCATTTTACACACATACACACACACACACACACACACAAAACCTACTGAACTGCATCGTGCAATGAATACATTTTTAATACTTGGTCCAAAAAATATGATTGCTAGCCCATGAAGAACTATATTTCAGAAGTCAAGAATTCGGTATTTTAATCAAGAGGTGTCACCAAATGTAGGCTACTGATAGAACATGTTGAAAATTGAAGGCCCCAATTGAAATACCTATAAGTGCACTTGTATATAAAACCTTTCATAGATCTAACTTAGTGAGGCAACAGGACCTGTTTCATATCTGCGCGGCCCATTAGGTCAATGACCTTTTAATTCAATTCAAATATACACATACAGTAGGCCTACACTGATTAACCTTCACATACCATACATGTTAGTCCATCTTCCGGCTGCATATTCAGTAACAGATTGCGGGAATATTAACAATGAAACGTTTGAAGCGAACGGTAAAATAATGAGTTTTTCCCCATTCGTTTATTTAAAATGTTTTAATAATAAGTGACAATTCACGCGTAATCCCTTAATTACGTTTAGTCTACATTCTGAAGTATGTTTCTTAAGCTTTCTTTTAACGTTTGGAATTTTCGAGGCGATGCTCACCTCTGAGCACAGCGTCGTGAAATGATTTCATCGCAATTTACCTTTATAAGTCATAAAGTGTTTCATTCTTTTATTAATTACCACCCAACCCAAAGCAACATAATCCTCGCTTACACTATAATTTCATAATAAACGTTTACATATATGCCATAAAAAATGTTGGAGTTACCTATAATGTCTTCATTAGTGTAGCACAACGGCAAGACCGCATCCCATTCAGTTCAGTTTGTGAAAATGATGGGGGGATTGAGCGGTGTGCGCTGTAATTAACCATCCAATGTCTACTGTAGCTGAATGACAAACGCTTAAGACGATTGTCATGAACTCCAAATGCATTCTCGTATTAAATATATATTTTAGGAAAAATATATCAAGACAAGCAATTTTTTCAAAATGAAGCTACAATTATATCTCTGATCATTCCTTCTATGTTTCTAATACTAAACAATAATATATCTCCGGACGTGTCCAGTCTTACCCACGTTTCATCAGCGCACTATTTTGCTTGTTATACTTCACCGCGGGTCTATCACGCTTCAGCACCTGGACAGCTCCCCCTTTCTATAGGACCTATATTTGGCATCCGGAGTCCCAGATTTAACTCGGAATGGGGGGAGGACCCTCCGTTACCAGCAAAGAGTGGCTGATGCCTTCGTCCACATCCAGCGATGTACTTATATAGTTTCGTGACGTGTCAGAGACTCAGGATCGCGCCTCGGTGAATGATGATGATGATGCCTTCGCTACGGACCGAGCTGTTTCGTCGTGCCCCGTACTCCCAGCAGCGGATGGGCTGCCTGCCCAGTACCAAAGTACCAAGGATAGCAAGCCACACATTGCGATCGCGGAGCTTCCAGTACTGTAGTCATCGGCAGAGGCGTTATCGTCGTTACCGGGAGGACAGAATAAGACTGTCAATAATGTAATTCGAGAGAGGTAGGTTTTCTGCTCGAAAATATTATGGATAATGAGTATGTATTTTAATTCCACCGTCCTTATTCTGACCTCTTTTGTTAATGATAATCTTAGATGAAATACTGAGACATCGTGCTAGAATGCCTATATTAGGTAATTAATATTTTCATCTATATTTTATGTGAATTGACCAACTTGGCTTTTTCTGTAATCAGTATAATTGCATGCTGTGGCAAGTTAAGATTCCGAAAGCAGTACTTTTACAAACATTAGTGTAAGGTTCTGTTAAGAGGTCAATATAGACGTGAATTGAGAATAAAATATAACAACCAGAATTTCCCATATTCATGAAAAAATGTCTGCGCTGTGATTGAGCACCACAGTTTAAAGTCAAAATTTTATATAAAAATTAATTTTTGTGAAGATTTAGAAGTAATTACAGTAAACTAACTCCTCTCTGCTTTAAAGCTAACTGAGACACAGGGGTAATTTTGCTCTATTGAACTCAACAGAGAAAGTAGGCTATGTGAAGACTGAATATGCTCTGCCTGAACTCTGTGTGGTCTCTCTCAGGGTTGAGGGTGCTCTGTTTGAACTGCCCGCGGTCCTGTCTGCTTGAGTGATAGGGGTTACGATTGTTTGTGGTTTGTCTGAACATCGAGCAATCTTTGTGTATGTTGAGTCTGAACTCTGAATGGTGACTGTGATGATTGTGTGTTCAGTCCTTATAGTGTGTGTTGAGTGTGGTTTGTGTGAATTCTGAATGGTCTGTATTTTTTGAGTGTGGTCAGTCTGAATTATGTTTCTGCTCTGTGTGTGTGTTGAGTGTGTTTTGCCTTAACTCCAATCTCTGAGTATGTTGAGAGTGCTCTGTCTGAAATCTGAGTGGTCTGTATTTTTTGAGTGTGGTCAGTCTGAATTATGTTTCTGCTCTGTGTGTGTGTTGAGTGTGTTTTGCCTTAACTCCAATCTCTGAGTATGTTGAGAGTGCTCTGTCTGAATTCTGAATGGTCTGTATTTTTTGAGTGTGGTCAGTCTGAATTATGTTTCTGTTCTGTGTGTGTGTTGAGTGTGTTTTGCCTTAACTCCAATCTCTGAGTATGTTGAGAGTGCTCTGTCTGAAATCTGAGTGCTCTCTTGAGAGTTGAATCTTCTCCAAATGAAATTTTAATATTATTTGTGCAGGTTATGGAGACTGAGAGTCTCAGAGTAGATTAAATTTCACTTTTCTCATCTCCGTGGGAATTTTTTGTGTTTTGGGTTGTTTAGTCGAGGTCTTTGGTTGCATAGCAGTGACCATGGAGATGAAATTTAAAGCTTTGTAGCAATCATTCTAGTATCAAACATACTATTGTTTAATATCACCTTATGGTTTATCCTATTATTTGTTTCAAAGTAACTTTGCCTTTAATGAAGCCAGCAGCTTACATTGTTTGCCTGGCCTATTTATATCACCTGGACACCATATGCACCACCATAACACCTCACCTTCATCCATCCATCCATCCATCTGCCAACTGCTTAGCCTGGTCTGCATTATGGGAGACCTGAGCCTTAGCGACCTAAAATAAGATATGCAGCAAGAAATTGCAAAGGTAATCCAAAAAATAATATGATCATTTCTTTCTTATTGTAAACCTGTCAATTATCTATTTCGATTCCCTCAGAGTAGATAACCTCTGTACTAATGCTGTATCACAGGTTGATGTGCCTCTGTGAGTATGTCTCAGGATAGGTGCCAATAGTCTTATACATTGTACTACAAGACTAAAGTATTTGACCCTAATATATGGTGGTGCAATGGTTAACACTGTTGCCTCACGACTCTGGGACCTGGGTTCAATTCTCCGCCTTGGTTACGGGTGTGGAGTTTGCATGTTCCCCCTGTGTTGTCGTGGGGTATCCAGGGTTGTTTCCTGCCTTATGCCCATTGCTTCCGGGATTGGCTTCAGACCCAATAAGATAAAGCAGGTTGGAAAATGAATGAATGAATGATGTTTTATTCCAGCTAAAACATCTGGCTAGGTAAACCAGTGTCTCTGCCTAAGAACTGGCTCCAGGCTGGATTGATGGATGGATGTAACACACCTGTGACTGCTCATCTATACAGTTCCCTGTGTAAAAGAGGTTGTTTACTCACATAACTGCTTGTCTAAATATTCATTTGAATTCCCTGAAAACGATGATAAATGAACTTTCAAACTCACGTTAAAGTGATGTGAGTGAAGGGTAATTGATCAGAACGGCTCATGTAGTTTATGGATGTGTGTTTATAGTGATGTGGACAATTTCATCAGGCTGTAAAATGTGAATTGTGTGCAAATTTAGCTTTAAGCGAACTGTACTCAAAGATTCTGGGATGTAGTGTGTTGCTGCCTGACCTTATGTTTAATGCTGAGTTTATTTCTGAATATCCTCTTTTTGGATGGTAAAATTTTATTTTTGTAACACTACAGAGATCATCATATTACACTTGATCAAAACATTCTAGGTGCAAATGCAACATATATAGAGATAGACTAATAATGTACAACTATAGATGAAGTGTGTAATTCTGTAGCTCTATGTTGCTATTGCCGATGCCTGGCAGATGAAATTTAACATAGACAAATGCAAGGTGCTCCATGTAGGGAGCAGAAATATAAAGTACAGGTATTTT
>JAODKE010000020.1:8773837-8786725 GCA_026779605.1 Mormyrus hasselquistii
TTTAACAACTCTGAGCTATTAGTTAGGTTCTCCCCAAGCGAGCTTGATGGGCCGAATGGCCTCCTCTCGTTTGTATATTTCTTGTGTTTTTATGTTCTAAACAAAATACATCACAATATAAATTCTGTATATCTATGGCTTAATAAATTCAGTATAAACATACCTAATGAGACAGTTATATCAGTAAGCAAAAGGTTCATTGTTCTTGTTCCCATTATGCATGCAGTGTCAACATAACCAAGTATAATCCATTGATTGTCTGAAACCACTTGTGTTCAGGGTCACAGGGAGTCTGGAGACTTTGGGAACAAGGCAGGACGGGATACCAACCCATCGCAGGTCACACTCTCACACCATTCAGTCGCACACATTCACTCACACACCCATCACTCACACACAATTCACTCACACACCATTCACTCACACACCATTCACTCACATACCCATCACTCACACACCATTCACTCACACACCACTACCATTCACTCACACACACCATACACCCGCACACCATACACTCGCACACCATTCACCCACACACCAGTCACCCGCACACCAGTCACCCGCACACCATTCACCCGCACACCATTCACCCGCACACCAGTCACCCGCACACCAGTCACCCGCACACCAGTCACCCGCACACCATTCACCCGCACACCATTCACTTACACCTACAGGCAATTTGATAAATTCAATTAGCCACAGCATGTTTTTTTGGACTGTGGGTGAAACCAGCATGCCCAGGAGGAACCAACATGCCCAGGAGGAACCCCCTGAAGATACAGAGAGAGCATAGAAACTCCACACACATGGGCCCCTGGCAGAGACTTGAACGCAGGTTCCAGAGAGTAGTACTCACCACTGCACCACCATAACTGAATATAATGAATTAGCTAACTAGTAAAGAACAATTTGGGCTTTATCAATAAATGTATTAATGTTGTACTACTGGTGTATATCACTTCAAATATAGCAGCAACATAAGTTTATTTCATATAAATTTGCACAGTGAATGGCAGGTTGCTTCCAGGTTCGAAATTTCTAAGACAGCAGTATACAAGAATAAGGTGAAGCAGGAGACACTGGGAAGGACCAGATATCTGCCAGGTAAAGGGAGGAAGCGACTCTCAAATACTAGGGGTGACCATTAACTTATCTGACAGTTTCTCATGAATTGCAAGATGACATCAAATGACTTTCAAAAGGAATGGGAAACATTAAGGGCAGGTGGGAAGTGCACTGATAGAACAGTTCGAATCAGGTTCCTACAAGCAGGACTGAAGTCCCATAAAGCAAGGAAGAAGCCCTTCATTAATGAGAAACAAGGAAAGAACCAGACTGCAACTTGCAAACAAAAAATAAATAACTGAAAAATTATCAGAGAAACGACATTTCACAGTAGCCATTTGGGGTCATGCAGGCTACACTAATGTCTGTGCACATGTCCTGCATGGTCAGGTGACAGTAAAGAGTGCTGAACCTCATGCATTTCTCTTCCCAACACCTAGCAGCATCTTGCTGGATTATTCATCTGGTTGTGAGATCCCTGTGATACGGTATCTTCTGTGCTCGACATTAGAAATATAGAATATCTCACACTTTGCATGCTAAGAAATTAAGGAGTCCATTCAGTGGGTTCATTATGTGCATTTTGGCATTTTTCTGAACAGGTTCATTATGAGAGGAGCATAATTACTTTTGGGAAAGCTGGAGAAATTGAAGTCAAGTGGAACTGCTCCCTGTACCTTCAACATGGCCGACCCTGGGTGAGTACGGAGCCTGACCTGTTATTCCCAGCTTGGATCCACTTCACTCTACGCATCACTACTTCCTTGGCTACCAATTAGGTGTTCTGAGCAGAAGTGTTCCGGAACTGGAACGGGGGGTCATGCGGGGGCCACCAGGGAGTGAGATAGCTGCTTTGGAATGCAGGGCATCTCACCTGTCACTTCTTACCTCTTTGCTTCTTCATCAAAGCTAATCTATAGGAGATTGAGGAATTGATCAAGTCGATACTGGGAATAAGAGCTTTGGCATTGATGGGGGGCGAGGGGGGGGGGGGCAGCAGAGGACACTGTAATAAGGTTGCTATAAAGCTGTTTTTAAAACATTTTGTGATCTTGGTCTTCAGTAAGTTGTTGTCAGTCTAGTCCTGTTTGACACAGTAAAAGCCCTTTATTACGTAAACCTATGTGACCTTATGGCTGGTCATGCATCATAATGGCTGCAATGGGCAAGGTCTGTACCATTAAAAATTGTGTGAAGATACAAACTGGAAATTGTATGTTCATATAAATAAAGAGGTTATATGGGATGACTCAGGTGTTTTACTGGTGTTTAAAAGTCAAAGATACATAATTATAATAATCACTGTTTGTAGCAACAGAAACTAAAAGCGAGGTATATGCAGTACTATGCTAAATTCTCAGAATGTCAACGAAAATGTTCATCTAGTTATCTAGATATCTGTGCAGTACATGTATATTCTCCAAGATAGTTATCTGTGCAGTATATTATCTATGCTAGCTATCTGTGCAGTACATGTATATTATCTAAGCTAGTTATCTGTGCAGTACATTATTTATGCTAGATATCTGTGCAGTACATGTATATTATCTAAGCTAGTTATCTGTGCAGTATATTATCTATGCTAGATATCTGTGCAGTACATGTATATTATCTAAGCTAGTTATCTGTGCAGTATATTATCTATGCTAGTTATCTGAGCAGTACATGTATATTTGCTCAGAAATGTTATGCAATTTAATATTAGAATATATTTCTGCTTTTCCTGTTATCCAGAAAGTTACTTATATTTTGTCTGATGTCTAGAAGGACATCTCCTTGGTTCTCTAACTTTCAGTAGCAACCATTCCATGTATTTGTTAAATGCAACCTGCAACTCATTTAATTAATTACGTTAATTAGTTAAAGAACATGATGAAGTATTGATTAGTCAAACATGGTGTGCTAGTGGTTGAGGTAACAAAAATGTAGATATATTGGCTTGTTACTGGAATTACTGGGGTGACTTTCAGAGAGAGCTTTTCAAATGGCTAAACTAATGTGTTTTGACAGACATCAGTATAAAGATGATTTAAGCACCATTTTCTTTGCCAGCCTAAGACTTACAATAGGTAAGTCAGTACAATAGGTGTAGACATTAAATCGCTAAATGTGAAATTAACAGCTGACACATAAGAAGCGTCTGACAAATGTAATTTAATATTTTGGACTTGTTCCAAATTACAGGTAGACCATCCCATCAGGAAATCAGCAGCAACCATCTATTGTAAAGAGAGCTGCTCTCTGAGGATATCTGTCACAGATGTTAGCCTCATTTAGCCTTTTAATACAGATCAGATTTCAGAGGGAAAACAAATGATCATTTTGTATGTTTGTGGGGTCCTTTTATTATTATATGCAGTGATTCTTGGTGCAAGCACTGGCCCCTAATAGCCATAAAGAATGCTATATTTCATTATAACTCAGCTCTTAATTAATTAGTCTTGAGCAAGTGGTTGATTAAATGTGTTGCATAGTCAGGCTAAACTGAAGGAGATGAAACTTGGCTGTAGGCTGTTTCTATATATTGCAACATGTTGATAAAACTAATTTAAAAAACGAAAGAAAAACAAGCCAAACAGCAAAAATTAATTTTAGAGGTGCTCAGATGGATACTTTGTTAAATATCTGCCTCAATGATAAAGAAGAATCTATTACAGTACATTCTGCTGTTTTTAAAGGGGTATATATATTTGCAGATTTTACACATATATGTTTCATTCAGTTAGTTACAGTTGTGTCTTTTATGGCAAAAGATTTTTTAAAGATCCATTGGCATCTATTAATTTAGCTTGTTACACATTATTTTTATGGCAAGAACAGGATACCTTTAAGGATGTCTTGTTTGCAATTTCTCACTTTTTCCAGAAAAAAAATTACACAATAATGTTTGCACACATTTCAGTAATGCAGTAACAACAAATATTCTAATAGTTATGTATCACAACTTGTATATATACATATTTAAATGGATACAGACAAAACTTCTAAATGATATGTAAAAATGCTGTAAATCTGCATGGTTACGAATCTTATTGTAGTTAATTTTCTACAATTCTAGGAAATTTGGGGGGTGGTGAAGAGAGAGGTAAAGTGTAAGGATTAATCACAGATTAATAATTCTTATATCTTTGACATGTTCACTACCACAATGATGCAGGTTAAAGCATGTGTATATCTAATGTGAGCCTTTATACTAAATGCATCATCCCAGGATTACAGAAAGGTTAAATCCCACTAATGAGCTGGTTATAATGACCTAATTTACAGAGTCTGCATGAAGTGTTTGTTATATGATATTTATATATTATATGGGGCTTAGTGTGTCAAATATAGTATTTGTATGGTATCGAGTTGTGGTATTTCTGGTTATTGCATTTATGGTATTTGTGCATCTGATGGTGATCTGAGGCTCCTGGAGACATTTGAAGATTCCAGATTTAAGTAATAAATTAATGAATTAGGTAACAAATGACCATTTGTGACTGGTTGTGTTTTGCATGAACCATGTAGTTGACCAAAGGCTGTATGCGGTGCTCATTTCCTCACCTTTGCAATACAAATATAAACCTCTGAAGGGTCTTCAAGATGGCAGTAAACTTGGCAGTTACAATAACGGGAAACACCAGCAGAATAGTCACTGTGGGTATTTATAACTCACAAAGGCCACTGTGGGTATTTATAACTCACAAAGACCACTGTGAGAGATATTTCTGACTCTTAAGTGTTTTTTTTCCCCTTTGTTCAGTGTGTTTGTTGTTGCTACACCTGCCTATAGCTTGACCTGTGCTTCACCAGCAGGTGGCACAAAGCTAAGCACCTCAAAATGTCCTCCATGCTTTCAGCTGCTCCTGCCTTCTTTGTCGTTGGTGTATGTATAAGACATACGCCCATTGCTGCTTAGCATGTATGCTGTTTGCTTTGACTGTCTCCCTTATGGGCTTTTCAGCGTAGACTAGCTCACTTGTTATGAAATTGAATTCCAATCCTATGATGCCCACATATGTGTCTGGTTAGCCTGATTCCACTAAGCACAAAACGTGGCTAACCAGAAGTTGAGGAGCACTTCTTACTGAAGCGGGGAAAGGCTACAGAGCATAGCTCAAGGCTCACTAAGGGCTACTAAAGCAGACTGTGTGATCTCCGAATAGCCCCAAAAAGGCAGAAAAATGATTTGTGTGTCGTGAGGAGGAAAAACATATGTCAAGCACATTACTTTAGGAAGTTGTATATATTTACTGTTGCAAAAATATTGGTAAAGGCATGAGCAATCAACTGCTTTCTCTATAAAAAATCTTCACAGACATTTCTTCCCAGATTTAAGGGTATCACAAGAGGATAAAAAAACAACAGTAACATGCTTGGTAAAGCCTAAAATAAGGCAGAAGTAGTTTGACCTTCAGGCCCAGACTACATTAACATTTCAGAGTAAGAGGCACACAGGTCTCCACAGACAGCCCCACAGAGCAATATAACATACTGGGTCACAGCAGCGTTTAACCCTCTTCTCTCATTGGCTGATTCTGTAATCCACAGGCTTACCTCTGTGGCCAGCTTGGTCCTTCAGTCAATACTTCTAGCTTCTGCTTTATTAATAATTTCTTATTTTGGGGAACTGCATTGTTAGTTTGATCTCAGGGGAATCGTTGTAGCCTCTTTGTAGGACCAGGACAAAATATCACTTGAGCTGCCATGAGGTTATTCTGGTGTCACAGTAGAGTTATTGTGAAATAGTGATCGAGTCATTGTGCCAGGAGTCTTCTGTTAATTTGGAGTCACTGCAGAGTCAATGTGAGGTCCTGCTCAACTGTGTCGACTGTCTCCACCACTGGAGACTCTGTGAAACACCTCCACCTATTACTGAGAAGATATGTACAGCATTTGCTCATTAAACACCAGCATTTAGGATGGTTTGTGGAAATTCACATATGCTGCTAGACCCATGACAGTAACTAGGATAAATAGTTAAAAGATGGATAGATGGATATCTACTAGGCCTATCAGTGTCTTGGGAGTATCTACTATTTCTAATGTGATTCCTACCTGGCTGTGTAGATGAATACATCCTGTTGGATTTGCTTTTTTTCCTGCATGATGGCACGACTGGCAACCATCATTGAGGCTGCCTTTAATGTTTCTAGCAGTGCTGTGCTCATAATAAGAGAGGGCAACGCTCTCTGACCTTCTGATTTCAAGCTTGAGGTCATAATGCTTCTCTTTCCTATTTACGCCCGTTAATATGTCCTCCTGTGCAAGCCCCCCCTCCCCCACACCCCCCCGAGTGAGACAGCGCTGGGGCATGTTCTCCTCAGGAGTCCTGCTTTACCATTTTACCAGCTCTGGCCAAGTCTTTCACATGTGCAAATGTGACAAAGGCTGAGTGCAAAGCCATCATGTGCCCAAAAGCGTCTCACCAGCAAGCAGGCTGCCATCTTGATGCAAAGACACTTTTATCAAATAAGGCTACTAAATTATCAAATTTACTGTAACTGAGCTATAATACAGGCTTTTATAATAAAGTATTGTGTTTTATTGTCTTAATTTATTTAATTGGTTTATGCTATTTTATTTATTTTTTCTTAATTTTATTTATTTATATTTATTTTTGAATATTATCTGTCTTTTAGTTTAATTTCCTTTATGAACACAGTACAGGGAGCATTTTATTATACATATACAGTCCATGTTTGTTACGTTTTGCCGCGGACGTGCAGACGAGCCGGCGAGCAAAGAAAGAGGTGAACAGGCAGGAGAGCAGGTGACCAGGGTTTTTACTGGGAGAGGGTAACAAAGATGCAACAATACAACAATGACCGACGAAAGACTGAGGAGGACATGGACTAATATACACTAAACAAGCCGAATTAACAGGGAACAGCTGGGCACAATCGGGGAAGCACACATGGATAATGAGGGGGCGTGGCACACACGAGGACTGGACGCGCAGGTCATGACAATGTTTGTGTATGTGACCAAAAAAATACATAACAAAAATTCCAGCGAATTGTTATTTAATTGTGATTGTTAATCATAATAACAGTCATACATCTATTTGAATATTATGCTACTTAACAGAGTTTCAGTAGCCTAACCCTTTCATGGGAGAGGCTGTCCTTTGTGAAGGACATTACGTCATTTGGGATCTTCTTCACAAGTGATGCGAGGTAGGGTGAGACTGGCAGGTGGGTCAGTTTGGTGGCTGTGGTTTTTGTGGCCACCGATCAGGTTTGTGGTAGTTAAGCAGGAGACATACTGTATCATAAGATGACAGTAATGGTTAACTGGGCAGCTCACATTCCTGTCCTCGTCTAAGGTTATACGCTTCGGGTGATGACCAGATGAACAAGATTAGGAGCCGAAATACAGTTTCTGTGCAGAGTTTCTGAACTGTGCCAGGGTGATTTCAGAGATTCGGAGAGGCTTCAAATTGACTTGCTACTCCTTGAGATCAAGAGGAGTCAGCTGAGGTGGTTCAGGCATCTTGTAAGGATGCCACCTGGACGGCTCCCAAGTGAGGCCACCCCACTGGGAGGAGGCTTCGGGGCAGACCCAGGACACACTGGAGGGATTATGTCTCCCAGCTGGTCTGGGAACGTCTGGGGATCCCCAGAACGAGCTACAGGCTGTGGCCTTGGAGACAGTCTTCTGGGCCAACCTGCTGAGCACCAGGATCAGCAGAGAGAGATGTATGATGAATGGCTGATTGTCACGTCCAGATATTTGGCACAAGTGGTGTAGTAGGTGTAAGTAATTTTAACTTTTCGTTGATCATCCTAGTTTCACCTGCTGATGAGGGTGTAAGTTTTCAGACACTCGGATTTTCAGATAAAATCTGAACTACTGTAAACTGAAATAAACCAACCATTTTCCATACCTACTTGTTCTATGCTGGATCATAGGGATCCAGAGCTTTGCCAGGAAGCTACAAGCATAACCCTGGGCAGGGTGCACACATTCACAATCTGGCAGTTCCAGTTCACCTTAGCATGTTTTTGGACTATAGGGGAAACCAGAGAACATGCAAACTTCACACACATAGACCCAAGAGCATAAGTTTGGTTTCAGCATTGTTAAGACCAAATCAGTCACAACCCTCTTCCCCCATAAACATACACAGAACTCCCACAATATTGGTAGGAACATGTCCCTACCGTCCACACCTAGACCTACGTCTTGTGTAGACCGAGGGCAGAGACTCAGATTCTGGTCCCAAAGGTGTGAGAATGCTAACGAATTTATCACTGTGCCATCCTTGAATTAAACCACCAGAGTAAATTTAGTATTTAATTTAAATTTGCTTTAGTTTTGGCCAGCATGGTGGCCCTGTTGCCTCACACCTCCCAGGCTGGGGACTTAAATCTCACCTACACTTTTTGCATGTCCTCATCTTGTCATGTGACTTTCTTCTCTAAATGCCTGTAGTGTGTGTACCTGGGGGATTGACATCACTTCCTGGGCGTAACCTTATGGCCATTGTTGCCTGCGATAGGCCCAAGGTTTGTTTGTCAAAAGATGGATGCATTATTGTTGGTGTGCGGATAATTTGCTTACACTGTTAGTACTGGGATGTACTAATTAATCATAGATTCATTTACTTATGTAAAGAAAAGCCAAAATGGATGTGTTGTCCTTAATCCTTACATGGAGCCAGGCTTTAATTTGATCTCATTACTGTTATCTGCCAAATCACTTTAACAATGTGTCCGAGCACGAAACACAGCAGTCTCAGTGACAGCTTGAATCCAGGAACATGCTTGGTGTATTTTCTGCAATTGTCCAGTGTAATGGAAGGTCACTGTGTTTCAGGTGAAATTTTTTTTTCCTCTCAAATGATGTACATTTCAACAGGAGATTTCGAAAACACTCAGTCACTTAGAATTCTCTGCTTTTTTTTTCAGAAGTACTTTCCATATCAGGATTTCTGAAATCCACTTACTCCATAACAGTATGCTTGTAAAATTGGTTTAGACCTGTTCTTGTTGTGTGTAACCTCCCTACCGGGCAGCCCTGCCTAAGGTGACACATTACAAACCCATGAATGGATCATCCATAACCTGTCTTTATGCAGTTAATATGTAACCTGAATCAGCCTTTCCGCTCCTCGCCATGGTAGTATGGTGCACTGGGCTTCTCCAGTATGTGTCTCATTGTCCCAGTAACCAGATCAGTAATGATCGAAGATATTAAATGGTTATTTTTACATACAGTAGGGATATGAGAAGCTGTCATATCATACGCCCAGTAACTACACCAGTAAAGATTGTTAAATGGATTCCCAATGATAGACTCCAGTAAAGACTGCTGATTGATGTTCAATTATTTCCAGTGACAAAACTGTATAATTGTGTGACGACCATAACATGATGAGTGACCTTAAAAATGTCTTTCTCCCTGTAGGGTGGTGCAGCAGGCTGGTTATGCAGACCTAGAAAGCATCTCCCAGCAGATGGAGGAGGACAACCAGCACATCACCCCAGTCCAGCTTGTTAGCTTTGGCTACAGGGACTTCCCACTGGCAACACTGGACCTCTCTATGGCTGGATCACAGCTGCTCTCCAACCTGGATGAGGAGGACACCAGGGAGGGGTAGGAGATCATGGTCCTTCTCACATGCTAGGCTGCTCTCTGCACTGCCTTCTGCCTTTAGCCCACTTTGACTGCCTTGTCTTCGGAAATTGGGCTCTGTGATGGATTCATTCCCAAGGATTTGCTGGGCTTAAATAGCAGTAACAGACTAAGAGGATTTAAAGTTCACAGTTTGTAGAAGTCTGTTGTAATTCTTTACATAGTGACACTAAATTATTTTAGTTTTAGGATTGTACTGGTAATAAATGCGAGTTTAGTGAGAAGCGTAGTTGTAAAAGTCAGTCTGGGCAGGGAAGTGATGTGTATATGGGATTCAATGGTAAACAAAATGGCAGAAATGAAGGAAAGGAAAAGGCAGCCATTTTGATATGTGCGCAAGGGAATCACACAAGAAAACAAAAGAGATTCTGGGCCCCCTAGGCGAGCTTCACCTCCCAATTTCAGTTGGTCTCGGACACATACATGTCAGCCTAGTTACAGTGGCACAGTGAGAGTGATTTTTTTAAAAAAGAGAAAACCTGTAACGGGGGTGGAGTGCTTGTCGACCAGGGATTTGCCAAGTCAGCACCTTCTCAGAAGATGGATGATTGCCCGTCTTAGCCTTGCCAGGATCTGCTCCTGAATTTAGGCAAAGTCAAAGTATGAAATTGCAGCACGGCTATTTCCCCACTTACCTTATGTTTCTTTATGAGCCTGGCAGTTGCTCTGGTGTGATAATTGACTCAGCACAAGACACAATCCTTAATCTCTCCTGACAAAGAATCTTATCTCAGCCTTCACTGTCTAAATTCTGTTCATAGGATGTAATTATACATGGCACGATATTAAATTATATATATTCACTTCTCATTTTCCAGCAGCAGTAGGTCAATTTGTGGATAATTGGCAGGAGATGGTTTCGTCACATAAGACATATGGCCTGTAAGAGGATTGGATCAGATTCTTTGGCTGTTTTGTTCCTTGATGATGAAAGTACCTCCTGACATATGGTTTTTGCAGGAACTATTTCTGCTGCAGTCGTATTCTCTCAAAAAATTAAAGAAGATGTGTACGCCCTCCACAAGCCTCGGGAACAGTAACTTTGGGTTCCTAAGGCACAGAGTACCCATCCATCATGGACAAACATGATCTATGCTCACTGGCTTCCCCAATGCTAGGCCTGTGAAGATGCCCCCCCCCACCCCCGCCCATTTCCCAAGCTTCGCCAAACTCTGTGTGCTGTTGTGTCGCCACTTGGGAACAGATGGCTTTCAGGCACGCAAGGCAGGTGGCTGTCACCAGGGGAACTCAGAAACAGGATGAGGGTAGCAAAAATAAATAGGAAAACCCATGATATTTTGTACAAATAGGCCTCACCTAGATGTTTCAGGTCAACACCCTCAACAAAGGAACTGAAAAAATAGGACGGTTTTTTACGGTCCTCTGCATGACACATTAGTTGAGGAACTCAGCTCTGGTGATGCTGGTTGCTGTTTCTTTGCTACGTGAATTTACTGCAGTGTTTCTCAACCCATTACTCAAGGATCCCCCAGACAGTTCATGGTTTTGGAGGGACTGTCTGGCAGGGAGCTGAGAGGGAGCAAAAACGTGACTCGTCTGGGGGTCCCCAGGGACCGGGTTGAGAAACACCAGTTTGCTGTAACCCTATCCATCCCACGGCTTTCGTGGAATGTTCAGCTTGCCAGAATTTATCTCACTCTGCTTAGTTGGCAGCGAAAGTGAAGCAGAGAGAAATACCTGAGTGTAGGTCGGAATTTCTGTCTGCGTTTCGGTCTGAATTTCCGATCTGAATCTGAGGAATTTGAAGCATGTGACTGTCATCTTTAGTACAAATGCAGCACAAGCAGAGATCCTCTGGCAAAAAACAAACTCCCAAAATGTCTGTTTTTGTTTGGTTTGTGAGTCACACCTCAAGGATGGGAGGAGCAGAGACAACTTCAGCAAGCCGTTGTTTACTGTGATTTATGGCCTAGATCAATAAAGTCACTGATTTTTATTTGGCAGATTTAATGAAAAAGTTCAGCAATGTAGGTTTGCTTTGAGCTTAAGCTCTTAATCTGGTACTTAATTTCAAAATCATATGAATCTGGATTCAGTTTATGTCCCAGCACCAGAATACGTGTCAGCCTGCAATGTCTGAGCCTGTATGCCATTGTGGCTCCACCCACTTCCTGTTCCGCTTTTGCTGATCTAATTTTGTCATTGCTGTCCACTGTTTTATCGAACAGGTCACTGCTCCCTCACCATAATTAAGTCCCTTGTGTTACCTCCTAACCCTAAAGTCTTACCACGGTTTGTATGTCTACATTTAGTACCTCTTGATGCAATTACACTTTATATTCTGGGTGTGCTGAAATTGCACACTTCGCAATGCACAGGGCCAGCCCACCCTATAGGAGACATAGGCAATCACCTAGGGCACCATTTGATTAGAGGATGCAGAAGAATGAGTAGAAAAAGTCAAAAGAAATACCTCTGTTTGCATCCCATGAATTTATGGCTATTAACACTAGTTTTAATATTTCACTACTGTTCTTGCGAAACTGACACAACCTACCTAGTTAGCAGCCAGACAGCCTGTGCTACAGAAATGTTCTTAATATACATAAATAGATAAATGTTGTTTTCTACTGCTCTGGGGGTCGGGGTCGGGCGGGCGGGGCACTCAACCAAAAGGCCGTCAGAACATCCAGGGCCAGCCTTGGCTATGCAGTGACTATACAGTGACTATGCATTGAAATGTCTGAGTTCCAGGTATGTTGTGACACAATTATATCCCAGGTGAGACCAACCATATCGCAGTTGCATTCATCAGGCAGAGATCCCCAGCCTACACAGTGACCACATGAGATGAGAGGGAGGAGAGGAGGGACAAAGGAAGGATACTCAACTGTGTAACAAACTGCAGCAAACATCACAACCAACTTACTTCCCTAAATGGGATCTATGAATGAGTGCAGCATAACTTCCAATACTAACAGCCTTGAGCAAACCTTAACATGATTGGAGTGAAATACAGTTGCCCTAGAACTGGCATTCTCATGGGAAAGTTTGATTCATAGGTATGGTACTGCTGAAAAGTCACCCCTAGCTTGCCCAATCGGATTTAAAGCCTGGAACAATCAGATTTAAAGCCTGGTCCAATCAGGTTTATAGCTTAGGGTGACCATATTTTGATTTCCAAAAAAGAGGACGATCAGCACGGCCTCCAGACGAATTCAGACAAGCTTCTTG
>JAODKE010000020.1:8791592-8802193 GCA_026779605.1 Mormyrus hasselquistii
GCCCTCCTGATCCCGCCTCCCTCTCCCGGGCAGGGTGCCTGCTGTAACGCCACTGCTCCCCGCTCCGCCCTCCTGATCCCGCCTCCCTCTCCCAGGCAGGGTGCCTGCTGTAATGCCACTGCTCCCCGCTCCGCCCTCCAGATCCCGCCTCCCTCTCCCTGGCAGGGTGCCTGCTGTAACACCGCTGTTCCACGGTCCGCCCTCCCGATCCCGCCTCCCTCTCCCAGGCAGGGTGCCTGCTGTAACACCGCTGTTCCGCGCTCTGCCCTCCCGATCCCGCCTCCCACTCCCGGGCAGGGTGCCTGCTGTAACACCACTGCTCTGCGCTCTGCCCTCCCGATCCCGCCTCCCTCTCCCGGGCAGGGTGCCTGCTGTAACACCACTGCTCTGCACTCCGCCCTCCCGATCCCGCCTCCCTTTCCTGGGCAGGGAGCCCCTCTGGGGCTGATGCCTGCTAAACAGGGGTTAGCAGATTATATGCTAAATGCCCAGGTAAGAGTGTGTTACAAATGGTGTGTGAGTGTATCCTGCAATGGGTTGGCACCCCGTCCTGGGTTGTTCCCTGCCTTGTGTCCATAGCTTCTGGGATCCAGGATGGGTACAATAAAAATTTTGACTGTGATCAAGAATCTAAAAATGTCAAGAGTTATATTGTTTGGTTGCTTATGGTTAAGGTTAGGGTTGTGTATATGTGTGTACAGTATGACACTTTACACCCCTCCACAGGTAAAAAACAAAGAAATTAACTTCAGCTTTTCTTTAAAATACACCAATACTCTATGCTATTCATCCATCCATGCATCTTCCACGCAATTATCCAGCCCAAGGTCACAGGGCCGCTGGAGCGGATCATGGGCAGCACGAGACAGGGGGCAGAGACCCCCCTGCATGAGGGCCGGTGCATTGCCGGGTGAACATTCTCATACACTGCGTGTGCTTGGCCTGCAGAGGAAAACGAACACCAGAAAGACAGTGAGACACCCGAGTGAAAGAAATTATGTTCTTGCAGGTACACATTGTGTATTTACAGTTTTCTGTAAGTTATTTAACTATCTAAAATACGAAATGTAAAAAAAGGCAATTGGTTTGGGGTGTTTGATGTGACCAAGCGAAAAACAAAGATACGGTAGAAGGTCTACTGCTCCGAGGCAAAATGGAGCATCACTGTTAATGCAAAAAATAAAACATCTGTTATATTTAAAAAGACAGGTGGAAAAAAACATCCCTGGCCTGTAGGTTGCTTTCGACAAAAATGTCTGCTAAGTATGTCATTTCAGGGTTTTTTTATTACAAATTTTCAGAGGAAATGGAAACAAAGTTTGTAAAGGAAAATTTTAAAACCAGTGATTCTGGAAATAGTAACTAGGCTGTAGATATGTAAATCACAGGTTACAAACCCTTTTGCAAATGGTCCCTGTGTGTGAAAGCATGATGGGTAATGTAGTGTTAAAGCAACAGATACCTAAGGACAGGTTTCGTAAAAGTATCAGCATTAAACTTACTCATAAAGCCCTGCAGCTGTGTCTTTTTTCAATTATTTGAATAACTTTTAAAAAGTTTTGCAGCAACACCACTCCCTGAGGTGGGCTGCTGCAAAGCATGCTGGGACATTTATCCCAAGCACCATGAGACTCATGAAGTGTTTCATTGTCCTGGGTTTGTTCAGTTGCAGTGGCACAGTGTCTGTAGTCTGCAACCGCCTGCCTGAAGTGCTGAAAGGCAGATAATCTGCAGCTATAGATAATGAATGTGAATTTCCTGGGTCAACACAATCAGTGAGATTTCTGGTGATTCTGAAAACAAAATGGCGGCTCTCTTTCTGTAATTCATTTTAGGCCTTTCATGAAGCTGCCAGCTGTCTGAGGTAATTCTGAAAAAGAAATCACAGTAATTAAACATTTATTTAATTCTGAGGCTTGAATTCTAGGCAGTCAGCACACGTTAATCAAATTTCAGTCATAAACTGGTTATTTGGGGGAAAATGTCATCCTGGTAACCAAAGACCTTTCTCATATTCTTTAGATCGGAGTGTCGGAGGAATTACAAAAACAAACTAAAGTCTTTTCCAAAGGCTAGTTTTCCATGGCCTACCACAGAATTATCTGTCTGCTACTCAAATACATGAATAAACAGATGACAATTGTGGCCTTTTCCATTGTTATCTTTGTGTTGCCGTCTGCGTGCCCCCCACCCCTGCCCTCCTCTTGATATACTAAATTGATTCTTATGCACTGCAGGATGCCGCTGAGTACCAGAAATATTTTACACTTATTGTTTTATGTTTAATTCTAATCTGCTGTTCCCCATAGAGTGGCATCTGAAGAAACCAAAGAGGCTCCTTTCTCTTTGACACCTGTCATCGGATTGGCTATCCCCACCTGAAGAAGGCGGGGCAGCAGCCATCCTTTAGCTAGCAGCTACCAGTGATCTTATTGCCTTCATTTGAGTCGGCATCCTACAGAAAAGGAGCCTAAATTCCTAGTCGACCCCAAATTATCTGAGTACACTCCTTTCTCAAAAAGAAAAAAAATAATAAGTGTCTCTGGCACATGCTACATTCTATGGGCAGCTTAGAGACATTGTTCACCTAACTGAGTGTTTTTGGACTACAAAGAATGCCCACACACACGGGGAGAACATACAAGTCCATTCACACAGACATACACACGCACAATTAGTGGACACGAGGGAGGGGTTGAACCCACAAAGCTTAAAGTGATACTCACTTTAAGTTAGCAGCAGTAATATCAATAAATCTAGCTATCAATTTATTTTGTATACCACTGATACTGATTTTTCCAATACATATTTGCTATAACGTTTCTGAACATTAAATCTGTATAACAAAAGTCTAAGAGGGGGGTTGTGCCCATAAATGATAATGAGAGCAGGTAGTTTTTTCCCAGTTTACTGTAATGTTTCCACCTGGCTATGTTGTGCCGTTTAGGTGCTCCACAGCATGTTTAGCTGTCCTCCTCAGCGCTAACGCCTGCTGTTCTGAGGAACCAGGAGCTGGGCCAAGCGTGAGCATGTTAATATTCACGGACATGCAAAGCGTGAGATTGGTTTTCTGGCTACACAGGAAGGGGCATCGACTGTCCAGGGAAAAACCCATTAAAGGGACTGGATCGTCAACTTTTCTGCAGATGTAATGAGATCCATCTCCATTTTCCCGGAATTAAATGTCAATTTCTCCGGCGAAGGGCGGCCTGAATTTTAAACTTCCTCCTGGCAGGGGTGGGGGTGAACTCCTCTGTGGAGAGTGAGGTGTGCATTGACAATGAGGTTGAAGGGTTTTGCATCATTTCAACACAGGGACCAGGATTTCTTGCTATCTAGGCTGGTTAGGTACTTTTGGAAAGTAGACTACCTGATTAGAGCCATTACCTTGTTTTTTTATATTCTCCTTCATTGTTAGCCTGTTTAACCCTTCACATTCATTATGCTTCTTGGGTGGTACCTCAGATTTACAGAATTTGGTCACCTGAGCCAACTGCTAATTAGCAAAGCTAACCTTATTTAGTGGATTAGCGTTTCCGCTAACTGTGAAAACCGTTAGCGGACAAATTAGCTTCCTCTAAATTTTGCTTACACTCCAAAAGTTTGTAAATCCTAAACTCACACATATTTGTTCTGATCTGTTGTGAACGTGTCTGCAACATTCTATCTGGCACACTGTTGCCTGACTACATGTAAACACATGACATGATTGTTCGATAACATGTCTTATTTAACATAGTCTGGGATAAATGTAATTGAACAAAGATAAAGTCCATTGAAGCTGGGGTAGGGTGACCTAAGCAGAGAATAGGGGCCTATATGACAAAACAGGATTCTTGCTTAGTCGCACAATTTGTTAGGCTTCAGAACTGCTTACTGGGTTTGGATATGCATAATACCTCATTAATGTATTTAATAAATAAGTGCTTTTTAAGCTATTTTTTTATACATTTGAAATAATAGCTGTCCCCCAAGTTTTAGCTTAAGGTTTATAGAGAGTTAGGTAACACAATAATACACAAGGGTGTCAGAATTAGCAGTACGTAGGTATTCAGTTATCCTTTTTTAAAGTTGCAGCTGCTGTGAGTTTATTCGGCCTCTTGGTTGCTACAGTCCTGGTACACGATGTGCCTGCCTGGATGGCAGGAATCAACTCATACCCAGAGCGCAGTCAGTACCCCTCCGCCCCCTGCTGTGCTGCCTTTCTGCAAGGCTCTCTGTCTGTCTCCTCACTCAGGCCTTGGGGGCCCACTCTGTCCCCTGGAGGAGCCTTTTCATATTTGTCTGCTGAGAATTAGATTTTTGTTCCAGGGCTCAGGGGAAGCTTCTTTCACCTGTGCCTCAGAAAGTTCTGGAACCAAGCCCAGCCCATTCGCTCTGTTCATTGGGCGCATCTGAAGATCAAAATTCCAATGCAGGTATTGCTTCAGAACATACTGGTACAGCCGTATCTGTACATACCCACACAGTATGTGATCGCTTCATATTAACACACTACTCTCTTGTAATGTGAGCAGGATGGGGCTGGAGGGATGGTGTGCAGTACTGTGAGTCAACTCTGCATTAATAAAACTGTGAGACCATACAGGTATCAGCAGAGAGACGTATCTGTGCCACTTGGAAAAACCTCACAAAGGTGAAAAGTTCAGGTCCAAAAAATAGAAATGCAGGTCAAGGTTTTATTTCAACGAACCAGTTGGGTCTGTGACTCTACTGTATCTCTTTATACTCAACTCGTTGGTTGAAATAAAACCTTGACCAGCATTTCTACTTTTTGGATCTGACTTTTCCAACTTTGAAGCCCAGTGATGATACCATCATCATAATACTGTATGGGGTTTCTTTTTTGAAGCTGTGATTTAAAGAATCCTTATTTCAGAGAAGGAGAGCTCACTGGCTGGCCAGCTCAGGGGCTGAGCAGGAGCCAGTCACTGGAAGACTGAACATGGACAGCCAAATCCATTTTTCAAACACTTATTTTTTTTAATCAACAGTAATTGCCCAGGACTACCATAAATCCTATTAGAGGAACCATCCACTCCAAAAGATACAGACTCATGCGAGTGTGTAATAGAGGCATCGCAGGAAGCTGCACATTTTGTTTACTTCTTTGTGTTTTATTTTTGGGTTTCACAGTTTAGCTTCAGGGAAAAGAAGCTCTTATACTCCTTGATGAATTATATGTTAGCAGATTGAAAATATATATCTTTTCTCCCTGCAAATGTAGGGAATACTGGTATAACCATAAAATATACCATTCAGCCTTCAGTTGCTTTCCCCTGGGCAATTTCCTTCAAAACTGGCTAAATAATTCATGAGCCAGGGACTAGCATTGTGTGTGCTGTTGTAAAGGTCAGGTTTTGGAACTGCGTATAAACAACGAATTGACAAAGTAAAGTACAGGTACCAAAAGTCTGTCTATATTAGTTGGGATGCTTTAAGGAGTAGACATTCCTAAATACAAAAACACAATATATTGACATCTCTCCAATTTGGTAAATGTTCTGACATAATTAAAAATTACTTCAAATTTTTTTCATGAGAAAGGGGTGTGGATCTGTTCCATAAGTGGCGAATTCTGTGAGTTATGCTAGTCAAAGTGGGTGTGGTTTTGTTCTGTGGCGTGAGGCTTGGGTATGCGGATTGGGTGTGTCCTATACTGTGAGGGGCGGGACCTGTGTTTCTCGTCTGATTTTGTATGCCGATGCTTCCAGCTCAGCGTCACACTTCCTGCCGCAGTCACACTGAGGTCTTGGATATCCGCTCCCTCTGAGCACCATCTGCTTCTACCCTGTGCCCACAAGCTGTCCTTATTTGTCTGATAGGGTAGATGCTGAGATGCATTTAGTATTTATACGTGTGTGACGTGCTTGCTTGAATCTATTGAGTGTTCTTAGGTCTTGTAGTGTGTGGTGCTACAAAACTACTTCCCAGAATTCACTGCTATTGTAGCATGGTTGGTTATTTAGAAATATTGAGAGAGACTTATCTGCAGCAACGCCCATGAGTAGGTAAATCTGGGCTCGCAGCCTGAGAAGCACTTGCCAGCTCAGCGTCTGTTTGTACACTTGTTGTCGTCCTTCCTCTCAGACATGGAGCTTGAAAACCAGGGTGTCCAAGTGAATGCTGAACAGGTGGCAAAGAACAAGAACAGCCTCTTCATTGAACGCAACATGGAGAAAGAACATGGATACATTCACAGCATAGCAGTGTGTCAGGCATGCTGGGATGCGTCTGGAGTTAAACTTCATTTGACCGTATCCACAACGACACCCCTGTGACCTCTTCAAGCTTGTCTCACTCCAGTCCAGCCAGAAAAATCTGCTCGCTGTTAGATCCCTCTCATCCTGATTGGGATTGTGGCGGGCCTGATGCCTACCTAGATAGCATAGGGCGTATATCAGGCTGCATATGTGAGATGCATCTCTTCTCCACAGCTCTTCTGCAGAAATTCCCAGCGATGGTGGGTGCTTATGGGCTTCTATGCGTTGACTCTTCTGTCCAGTTCGTCCAACAGTTCTGCAGGATTGTGGTTTGTAGCCTAGGCAGACCAGTTGAGTTGTTCTTCACTTATTTTCTTCAACAGATAGTTCTTCTGATTTTGAGGTGTGTTTTGAGTTGCTGTTTTCATAGACTGGCTTTCAAGACTGAAGGACTGCCCAATCTCCCATATCCTTCAGGGAGTAGCATGTCTTGGAAGGACCTTCGGATATTCATGCTGTTTACGGTTGCCTTGGATTTAGTGATGAACTCTCTCACCAGGAAAGGGACTCCATTCCGTAAAGTTGCCTCCTCCACGATTGACAGTGGGAACCACACAAGCCAAGCTCATTCACTCACCCACTTCAGCACTCTAAATGGTGACTGAACCTTAGTATTTTGACTCAATGTTCCATAGAACTAACTTTTCTTCCTGTTAATAGACAGTGTATATAGTTCAAAACACACAGAGCTACTATTTCTCAAACCTTTCGTAGTTAGAGCATAGAAAACTTGTTTTTACGGTCTTTATTATTAGAGCCCTCTAGACATGAAATAACATCCATTAGTTACCATTACTGTTATGATTGCTGGACACGGAAGCAGGAACGGGGAGACGGAGAAGGGTCCAGCTGCAGATGCCTGAAGAGTAGAGATCCACGTCACCTCCACAGGAAACACATCACCTTAACTCTGTGTCACAGCGAATAAACCCTAACCATAACCCTGACCCTAACCAGAGCTCCACCTTACGTCCTTAAAGATTACGTGTTTCCTGTGGAGGTGACGTATTTCGGTGGAGCTCCACTCTTCAGGCGTCTACAGATAGACCCTCTTGGGGAGACGAGGAATCAGGATGAAAGGATTTATTTGGAATCACGTCAAATGCAGGACACAGGAACACGTAACATCAAAACGTCAATGACAGACCTGGGCTTACAGACTCTGACGTGGACTTAAATACACCGGAAAAATCAAACTAACCAAAAACAGCTGGTCACAATCGGAGTTACAGGTACTCACATGATTAATAAGGGGGCGTGGCACAGAGGATTGTACAGGCAGGTCATGACATTTACACTCATATTACCCAATGTATTCGACAAAACAAGAGAAAATAAGACATATTAGACGTTACAAATATCATATTATTATTATTGTAAATTTAATTACAAAGATCAAAGATGCTTCTGCTGAGTAGCCATGTATCATTTTCACTGTCTAGATCAACTTTTTAATGAATATACAAGAAAACGCTATAGTCGAAGTGCAAAGTGGCAAGGGACGACTGTATAATGATTTTTAAAAATGTATAGATTAGTCTAAATGATAAAAAATATCAATATCTTTAAATTATTCATTTTTGTGTTTAGTTTGTTCTCGCACCATTTTGACGCCAACAATTTTGTGTGCAAGGTTGTGGCTGGATAGTGCTACTGCACATATAACATGGAGGTGCAAGAAAAAAAATGTGTAAAAGGGAATTTCCTCGACAATAAAATGGCTAAACATGAATGCAGCAAAGCATCACAAATGAGGGACAAAACAGTCAACAGACGTACACCCAGCCTTAGCTACCCTCTGCTCTGCTGACAGTAAGAGAACAGAGAGCAGTATTAGCTGGGTTGACTGTTCACATCCAGCATGGACTGTTTCCTAGGTTAGTCCCTAATGATGCTAAGCTGTCCTAAGGGCTCGTCCTCATCCTACTTCACAGACTGCTTTACAGATCTGTCGCTGGAGCCAAACTCTCCAACAACAATGAACAACTCCGTGAGCCTCTTCCATATCAGTATCATCATCACCATTGCACTCTAATGGAATTTGTTCCAGCTGTAAGAACATGCCAATGCACTTGTATCTGGGAATCCAGCTGTAACAGAGCTGGTCACAGTGAGTTCTGCGCTTAGCGCAGACCTGTTAAAACCAGCCGCTTGATTAATTAATAAGCCCTTATTTTCTTTAAACTAACAGGAGACAGAAAATAAACAAACTCCTGGCTGAAGACCTACTTTTGCATGCGCAGGAACACGCTGAAGCTCTAAATGACTGTCTGTGCCCCCAGCTAAGTGAAGGACCCTCGGCCTTCGCTGCATCTTTTGCCACAGAGCCAGTCACCCTTGGACAGGGCTGAGTAGGCCGTAATGTCACAGCGGCTGCATGGGCGATGAACCCGGAGCCTGAAATACCTTCAGAGTGCAAGAGTGGCCAGGACGCAGCATTTCACCTTCGAAATGTCTGTCAGTGCTTCGATTTGCATTCATGAAGCAGTTGGGGCTGAAGAGGTTGGAGTTATCGAGACAGTGTGTTTAATGGGAGGGTTTCAGGGCAAAGAAAGTTTCAGAACGTTAATGATATGTTATACAACAGCAGATCATTATTAGCATTATAGTACTAGAATTAATACTACGGACAGAGTTTTTCTTCCCTTGGTACAGCTTTTCTTAGCAAGATAATAATCAGTCAGTTAATGACAATGTTGTTATTCAAGATAGTAATAAGCTAATGATACAACAACTGTGCATGTTAGGGCAGTAAGGGATGAGAGACAGCATCATGTAATGCTGTGTTCCATTTGAACTGCTAACTCAGACATTCCAAGTTCCTAGTGGAATATTTCTACTGGAACCCCCGAGTTGGAATTCCTACTCAGAAAGTTGGAGGAATCGGCACAACCCTGACCTCAGAATTCAAGATGGCTACACTCTTCATCAACAGAATTTAAAGATGTAGTTTTATACGAGTTATTAGTACTTATGTCTTATTTATGTTTCATTAAATCGGTCCTACACACAGTACTGTTTAAACGCTATCTGTGAACGTGTTGCTACGGTGCTTTTATGTGCAAATTACTGTGAAATGTGTTATAAACTGAAATTACTAACAATGGCTAACAGTTAACTGGGCTAGAAGCGGAGAAAGCAGAATTTCTTGCTTAGCTGGATAACTTTTTGGATTTAAGGTAGCCTGGGCTAAATGTAAGTGAATGAAGATTAAGGCCAATTAAACTGGGATAAATTAAATGCGACAAGTTATCAGGCTAAGCAAGAAATCTTTGATTTTTGAAATAGGTCCCTGGTATTGCTAAATGACTTTGCGAGTTGTTGTACTGAAACGTGGTTAACTAGGGTATGATGTCATTACCAGTTCTGACTTCCGACCTCCGAGGTAAATGGAACAGATCATTAGTATAATATGATATTGCCCTGCACCACAAGGGGGCGAGCAGCACCGTGCAGGCTGGCAGTAATCGTGGTTTCCTCATCGTCAGCCTCAAGGAGAGCCAGTTGGGTCTGACTGGCAACTAATGACTGGCCCAACCAGGAGGGGAGTAGCCTTTTCTTGGAGGCCTTGAAGTGGAGGATTGTAGGAGAAGAAAATAGGAGGCCAGTCATGCATATCCACTTTATGCTATGGGAGGATGACCACCCTGAAGGGGGCGCTACTGACCCCTCCCCATTTACAGCTGATATCCCCCTAGCCCGAGAGTCGAGAGCCAAAAACAGGTCTAACAGTAGGTCAGAAATACAATAAGCAAAACTGAAGCAAAGACAGGGAGCACGAGCGAAAGCTGTCAGATGGGGTGGTGAGGCGTCTTTTATACTCCGTGACGGGAGAGGCGGGAAATGGGAACGAGGCAATGACAACTAGTCCATCCAGTTTTGGCACGGCTTTCATAGTGAGAGGTGGAAAATGTGGAACCAGAATCGGCAGTCTGGTGAAATAGGATCTAAAAGGGAATAAGAATGGATACACATACCCAGCCATGCGCATACAGACGTAATACCTCTACCCACAAATGTGGAGCCACGCAAGCAACAACAAAAAAATGGGGGTCCACCATCAATGCAACCTCGACAAAGCATCAGCCACTATGTTCTTTGAGCCACGTCGATGAACAATGCATTGGAGGCTAAGGATGACAATTAAAGTTAACTCCAAAAGAGCTCTAAAAGCTGGAATCACAATGTGATCTACTTAGATTTCCAGAAGGCCTTTGATGTTGTCCCCCACAAACGGCTCTTACTTAAACTCAAAGCTGCAGGGATTTTAGGAACTGCGGCAGCTTGGATCGAAAACTGGTTAACTGACAGGAAGCAGCGAGTAGTTATTAGAGGCAC
>JAODKE010000020.1:8802293-8816367 GCA_026779605.1 Mormyrus hasselquistii
TAGAGTATGGAATAGTCTTCCTGCTAGTGTAGTGGAAGCTAAAACCCTGGGTTCCTTTAAATCAGAGCTAGATAAGAATTTAACAACTCTGCACTATTAGTTAAGTTCTCAGAATGGCCCCCTAAATTTCTTATGTTCTTATGTTCGTAATGACCAGATTAATACTTTACCAACATAACAAGCACTGATTTGAAGAGGGCATTCAACTCAAAAAGACAAGTGGGCTATGATTAGTATAAACGGTAATCAGGATACTACTTCCATCTACGTATACTTCAAAATGTTGGAGGGCCAACAAAAGAGCAAGAACTTCTTTCTTAACAGTGGTATAATATGGCTGGTGTTTTACTATTTTTTTTGAAAAGAAACTGAGTGGATGATCCAACCCCATGTCGTCTTGTAGAAACACAGCCCCAGCACCAGTACCGCTAGCATCCACCACTAGTTTAAATGGTCTATTAAAGTCAGGGGTCGATAGCACCGGAGTACTACACAACAACAGCTTAGCAGGGTCTAGGGTTAAAATAATTGGGGCTATGGCCCCAATGACACCTGTGGTATTCATTACTAGCAGAGGAATGCCCATTCATCTTATCCAACCACTTGTCCTATTCAGGATCATGGAGGGGCAGGAGCCTATCCCAGAATGGGGTGCCAACCCATCGCAGGGCATATTCTCTCTCTTTCACTCACAAACAACTCCAATTAACCTCAACATGTTTTTGGACTGTGGGGGAAAACTGGAGAACCTGAAGGAAAACCCACAGCAACATGGAGAGAACATGCAAGCACCACACGCATGGAGCCATGGCAGAGACTCAAACCCTGGTCTCTGAAGCTTGAGGCAACAGTGCTCTTCATTAATCCACCATGCCATCCCCTAGCAGGAGAATGATTTAGTACATTTGTAGATTATATAATAGGTTTGTATGAAGTTCTGAAATGGGGTGTGTATAACTGACTGTTGGTCAGATCTGCTGGTGTCCGAATCTGATGACTTCATTTGGCATCAGGATGTCGGGGATGGGGGTGGGGGGACGTGAGCACCATCTGGAAAGCAGACACCCTCCCCAAAACACAGTGGTCTCTCTGGCTACCAGCTAGCAGCACCAATCATGCCTGAAAACACGTGACTGCATGAGAGCAGGACGTAAGTGTGATATGTGAGCGACTCTTGCTCACCCTGTGGCATTAATGGACACTTGTTCATTTTAAAGTGCGATCTCCCTTGGAGGGGAGGGGCCCATGCAGCCCATCTCTGTCCCCCACTTTTCTGTCCTGAGCCCTTAATGTCACCTCTGCTCTGAGTGTTTCTGGCATTTCTCCTGTCTCTCGAACCATGTGCCTCACAGCTTACAGGAATTTGTTTCTAATTAAAAAAAACAGCGTAGGTGCAGGATATGAAGCCTTGTCTGCTTGTCACAGCCATCTCGTGCCCCGGCATATTCGGTGACAGACTGTGCACACGGTTTCTTCTGGCTGCGAGTCACAGAGCGGCTACCCACTAACTCAGCCTGCAGCCAGAATGTTACATGTCCAATACGACACTCAGCCAAGTCACTTACACAGAGACAAAATACATTGTCCACTGCTATTTAATGCTCAGAGTCATATTGCAGATGTCCAGTCTTATAAATACATCCACCTATGCATGCATCTTCCATACAGTAATTGATTTTTCAGTACAGGGTTGCCATGTGCCTTGTGCCTAACTTGGGAAACGTTGGGCCAAACTAGCTACATGTAAATGGTTCAACAAGGTGTTTGACAGACTTAAATATTCAAACAGCAAATGATTGCAAATGTTTAAGATAAACATAGAACTCTTTACATGACCATTATGTATATCGCTGGTTACTTCCTGTGCTGAAGTCATGGATAAACTTCCATGTAATGAACATTAGTTATCTAAGGGTGTTACATGTCAGTTTCAGTGGGTGGCTGGTGGCTAAAAACATTGATGAGGTAAGAAGATTTTGCAATATTACAATAGTGATTTTATACAGAGAATATGTATTTTTAAATGACAATAAAACATTTCAGTAATAAGTTTTCTGAAAGTTATTTGTTACATAATTTTAAAAACAAGAAGCTTTACTCCTTCTACTTCTATAGCACTGTGAGCTCTTTGGTCCCAGCATGAATGTAGTAAGACCCACGTCCATGTACTTGGCAAACAGTCAAGGCTGTTTATAGTGAGTGTTGGCCTCTGGCAAGGGCGCCTCTTGTCTTCACTCCTGTTGTGGTTTTGCGGAGGCAGGATATTAACGGAAATGCCGAGAGGCTTGTCCGGTTGTGTGTGTGTGTGTGTGTGGGGGGGGGGGTTATAGGTCACATCCCTGCTATTTGTGGATGATGATGTTCCTTTAACCTCATATGACGAGACCTGGAACTTGAACCATTTGATGCCAAGTAAGTAGTAGCAGGGCCAATACCTCCAAATCAGAAGCTATGGTGTTCTCTTGGAAAAGAGTGGATTGCTCCTTTTGGGTTGAGGGGGAGACTTTGCCCTTAGTGAAGGAGTTTAAATACCTCAAGATCTTTTTTCTGAGTGATGGGAAAATGGAAAGTGACATTGACAGATGGGTCACAGGTCTGTGGTGTGGAGCTAATTTTTTGGACCCGGCTTGCAGGTTAATGGTCAGTCTATTTCCCAATCCACTCCTGTGGTCATGAGCTGTGGGTACTGACCAAAAGGACAAGGGCATAAGAACAAGTGGCTGAAATTAGGTTTCTCCGCAGGGTTGCAAGACAATGTGTGACAGGGTGAGGAGTTTGGAGATTTGGAGGACCTTGAAATAGATTGCAACCAGCTGAGGTGGTGCAGATATTCCATAGGGATGCTACCTGGTGAGTTACCAAGGGAGCTGTTTCACGCCCAGACTCTATAGCTCAGTTGACTTGGGAATGTTTGGAGATCCAACAGAAGGACATGAAGTCTGTAGCCATGATAAGGCAGGTCTGCTGTGAACTGTTAGATGGGCTGCTACCATGATTTGCATATGAATATATGGGAACTAATTTTTTTCAACCTTCATTATGTATTAATGTACATTTATTGTACATTCATTGTAAATTTATAGAGATTATATGTAATTTGTCCCTAAAGTACATATGATATTGTACTGAGTTCGCACTGATTGGCATGTATATCTGGATTTCTGGGCTATGGAAGATGATGGCTTGGTAGATGGATGGATGGTTGCACTAATATTGGGAGATAAATCTTATTAAACTAGATTCTAGGCCCAGTAGGGAAATGTGAAAGACTGAGGAATACCTGAAGCTGAGTAGAGGGAAGCTGTTTTAGCCTGACTGGTGACCATCATTAAAAGTTGGTCTGTGTTCATCCCTGGCTGGGTTGCTGTGTTCAGGAGGAGCATTGTGAGCACCAACAGAAGAGACAGGAGAATTTCTGCCAAGCCACTTTGGGGATAGAGAGCAGAGGGAGAGGGAGGGAGGGAGGGACACAGAGAGAGGTACCGATGTCCAAGTGGTATGTTGCGGTCAGCAGCCAAGCCAGGTTGTCCTGGGCATGAGCACAAATCCCGTGTGGATGACTACAGAATGAAGCCTAATTCCTGATCCTCTGACTGTGGCTGACCAATCTCACCAAGCTAGTGTCTCCTATCACCCACGCTGTGTCTAACGGCTCAAAGCTCATGAGACCTGGGGGCCTAGGCCAAGCCTGAATCACCTCTGCTTGATAAAGCATCACTCACCATTGCTGTGGAATTTACTTCCAGCTACTCACAGCCTGAGGATAAGGACATGTATACAGGTGCCACAAAGAAGCTGGTTATGGCACAACAATTTAATTGGGGCCCTTTGACCTTCTAGTAGTAGGCAGTATATTGTGTATGACAGACATGTAGAGGGGCACTGGGGCAGTGGCCCCAGCTGAAAGTTGAATGGCCCCAGACTCCCCTTTCCCTTGTCACTCACTGATTTAAAACATCATCGGCCCCTCAGTATGAGGTATGGCCTTTTGTGCCCCCACCTTAAAAAAACCTAGAATCACATATGATGATGATAATGATGAGTATTGGTATTGCTGTTATTATTATTATTATTATTATTATTATTATTATTATTATTATTATTATTATTATTATTAATTATAGTAATAATAATATTAGTAGTAGTAGTAGTGGTAGCATTTTTAAATAATTTCACAAATATAACAGAACTGGTGTTATACAAATGTATGGAGAGTAGGTCTTGAACCTGCCGTCAGCTACTGCCTTTAGTTTTGTTTAGTTTTTCATCCAGAATCGGGCTGCAACTATTAAGTATCAACCAAGATAGCTGGGTAGTTCTCTGTTACCTTAATCTTTGAGGAGGAGCATTAGACACAACAATGTTTATTAATTGTAAACTGTTGCTTTCTATGAACATTGATATCAGAAATACAGAGGGTTGGATGGTTTGGCCTAGGAGAGGGAGCATTTTATTGGATTGGCACCCGATCTGGCTAAGGGCATTGGGGGAATAGTGTTACACTTCAATGGAGCTTTAAACTAAGTGCAAATGCATGTCTGTAGAGATGATTTATTCATTCAACTATGAGTTTACACCAATTGTTAATAATGGGAGAATATGTGATACGGTGTTTTCCACTGTAAAATGGAGACAGTGGGTCTCAGCTTTTTGCTTTGCTTGACCTTTTGCCCCAGCAGCTACACCCCACTGTCTTATCATGGTCAGGTGCTTGTGTACAACAGCTCTCTCTACTGACCAGCACAAGAATTCCACATTCTGATTTCTCCATTCACTATGCATTATTTTTTTCTTGATGAGATATGTAATTACAAAGCTGCAAATTGATTTTTA
This sequence comes from Mormyrus hasselquistii, assembly GCA_026779605.1. NCBI lineage: Eukaryota > Metazoa > Chordata > Actinopteri > Osteoglossiformes > Mormyridae > Mormyrus > Mormyrus hasselquistii. Next base: position 8,807,127 of record JAODKE010000020.1, read on the forward strand.
TTTCTGTTTAATTGCGCATTTAAATTACCTGTAACATTAAATTGCATGCGGACTGTTGTAGCTGACATTTCTTCCTGACCACTTTAAATTGCAAAACTATATTAGCTTGATCAGTCAGCTTTTAAACAGCACTTTGAAAGTCTAGGTTCTGTCTATGTGCCGACAGGTCCAACTGGCTGAAACCGTGCTGTGGCTGGAAGACGAGTCTCTGGCAAATCTTTCTGCTCAGCGTTGGATTCAATTGTGTCCTGGTTGCCTGTGTCGTGCTAGTGGTGCTGCTGCTGGCCTTGGAGCTCCTAATAGACACCAAACTCCTTCAATGTGAGTGGCTGTACACTGACTCACACACACTGATCCTCTGCACTGTACAGTATCTGTACACTGACTCACACACACTGATCCCCTATACTATACCTGTGCCATGACTCACACACACTGATAACATAAGAACGTAAGAACACCCTACACTGTATCTGTACACTGACTCACACACACTGATCCACTATACTATACCTGTGCCATGACTCACACACACTGATCCACTATACTATACCTGTGCCATGACTCACACACACTGATGCCCTGCACTGTACTGCACTGACATTGACTTTCACACAATGATCCCTTGCACTGTATCTGTACACTAACGCACACTGATCCCCTGCACTATATCTATACACTGACTCAAACACACTGATCCCCTATACTTTACCTGTGCCATGACTCACATGCACTGATCCCTTGCACTGCATCTGCTTACTGACTCACACTGAACCCTTGCAGTGAGGGTATTCTTACAATTACTCATAGACACCAGACCAGTACATAAATGAAATTATCTGGAGAATTAAATATTCATTAACAAATCATTGTTTTCCTAAATCTACTTGAGACTTTCTATTAATAATAAAATCATGTGCTAATCCCTTCATATCCACAAGAAAGAGTCATCTGTAGGTGTAGAGTTACAGACATACACCGGAAACCTGCTAACTATGTACCGTAGCTGCAGGGAAGTGAGCAGAGTGTCTCTATTAGGTTATCTGCTGTTTCTCCACATTAACATTCTCCTTACTCATAGTCTGATAATATTCCCCAGTGGGGCCCCGTGCTTGGGAGTGACGAGGGGATGGCTAATAGCCAGGAGCAGCAGGAAGGTGTCGGCTGCCTTCATCTCATACGTATCGGACCGTTCCATCGACCTTGAGCTCCGGGTCCCAAGTGACCAGAGCTGATGCAGCGTTAAGCAAATGCGTTAGACAAATGTGCAAGGGGTGAGAATGGATTTGAGGAGGAAGGCAAGCTGGTACCTAGACTGGGACAGAGGGGTTAGAAGAGGGGGAAATGGATTGAGGGAAACAGAGATGACTGATAGAGCTGTATGTATCCCATAATGGTGTAAGAACAGTATCCGCTGACAAAGGGCAACAGGGTGTTTGACTCAATATCAACCATTCATTCGGGCAAGCATACCATGATACCCTGGGCTACCAAAATGGCTAAAATTTGCTGCTTTGTTTGCATATTGCTGCAATTTAAATGGAACTATGCCACTAACTTATTTATCTTTATCCAAACTTATGTACAATTATGAAAGTTGGGAGAGCCAGTCTGTGGAGCAATCAGGGTTAGGGGCCTGCTAGCCACAAAGCTCTGTCGACCATGGGATTTGAACCAGCAACCTTCTACTCAAAGACACAGAGCCCAAGTTCACACAGCCACACACCCTCACACACATTGACATGTGACGTATATGAGTGACACTTCAGTGTTAGATCTGACATAGTTTCTGGTTATGGGTTTCTTCCACAGTCGTCAACGCATTCCAGTTTGCAAGCATCATACACTGGACCAGCCTGGTCATTCTGTCTTTGTTCTTCTTTGAGGTAAGGGAACAAATATTCATTATTACTCAGTAATACTCAATCCACAGTGAGTAACAAGTACTTTAGTTTCATTCATCTGTTTAAGTCAAATCAACTATCTATCCATATATCACTAAGAACATATTTGGATGTTTTGTTCAAGTCATAAAATATGTGATGCAATGTAATTTAAGGAGAAAAAACTTTTTTTTTCTTTTTTGTTGATACTTTGTACATAGTAACACAGAGATGATACTGGTTTTCATTCAGGTTTTACAGATTTAATTATCTGTCTCTCACTACTCTCTTGAGTGCTATGTCAGTAGTAGATGTAAATGTATGTATTTATGTGTCAAATCTGTTGGTGCAGATTTATTGATCATGAAATCATGGCTGCTACCATAATGCTAACTTAATGGTATTTTATATTTATCTGTCTCTCCCCCAGACTGTTTTCCGGATTGTGGTTTTAGGGATCTGGGATTACATTGAGAACAAGGTTGAGGTAAATCCCTGTGAAGCTTGATTGTCGACACATGGAGGTCGGCCGGAAGGAGATGGAGGACCATGAGAATGACTATCACCTGGCAGTGTCTAGCGAAATCAACCCATTTCCTTCACATCCAACTGAATTCCTAGTTTTGTAGTTTCAATAAAATATCAGTGGCTTGCAAAGCTGAAAAAGTGCCTGATTGGGTTGGAGTAACCTAGCAAACCATGTTAACTATTGTACTGTATCTGGTATTGTATTGATACTGTTTGGGTCTAGGTTCAGGTGTCCGTCTGTGTTACTGGGGGAAAAACATAGCAGACCCATTCCTGGTTTTTGGTAAACTGGGGTAAGAGCAAGTAAACTGAATGATCGAGACATGGGCCTGCCCTAAACTGGTCAAGGTCCAGGTGTGATAGCTGAGCTGAATCAGGATAGTACCTTATCTGTGACTATGAGGTGCGTGATGTACCTGCTGGAGGGGGGCAAAAATTCAGACCAAGATTTTGTTTCAACCAACCAGTTGAGTACTCTGTACTCTTTATACTCAACTGGTTGGTTGAACTCGATTGGTTTTTTGAAACAAATCTTGGTCTGGACTTTACTCTCTGGACTTGAACTCCCTGCCTCTGGTGCCTGCACTGTCCGCTTACATGTTGTAGCCTCCCCCTTCGGGTGTCTCCAGGTGTTTGATGGTGCTGTCATCGTGCTCTCCTTGGCCCCAATGGTGGCGTCTACGGTGGCCAATGGGCCCAGTAGCCCTTGGGATGCCATCAGCCTCATCATCACACTGCGCATCTGGAGGGTCAAGAGAGTCATTGATGGTGAGGCCGGTGACTGAATGAACTGACATGCCTCGTGCCTGTTACATAAAGATTGTAATGTTCACTATCAGCCACAAGAGGGCCACAGTAACAAAGCCTTTGGTGGCCTTCTTTTATTCCCTTAAAATGCTGAAAATATGAAGCAGAAGTAATTAAAAACCATTTCAGAAAGCATTTATTTTTATTTTATTTAGGACAAACTGCACATTTAATTAATAAATTTAATAAATGTTCCACGATACACTGAATGTTGCAAAACATTATTATTGTCGGTGATAAATCTGCAGATTTGTTGGATGTGAAGCTCATTTTCTTACCATGATAGTTAATCTATGGTAAGCGAGGCCCCTAACAATGCGATTATTGATTCCGTCACAGTGAATCGTCGGCTCTCTTTATATTTAGACTCTTATCGATTTCCATCCTTCCATGAGGCAATGAGAGGACGTGAAGTGAAACGTTTGATCGCAGCTTGTTAGTGGCCATGAGAGATGCAGAGTCTTCAGTATCGACTTTGCATACATTACTGGAACCACCTGAGTAATGCTGTCATCTGCTCAGGGGACAACCCGCGTTCATGTATTTTTGATGCATAAACCATAATCATAATTGTGGGCCTGTATAAGCTTCCATGGTGTTTGTTTCTTTGATTTCATATTGACACAAAACTCACTCTTTACACTAAATCTCCATTACAGTAATTAAAGAGATCAATAAGGTTTATTGTATGATGGAGGTTTGCATCTGTTTTGTCCTTGATTTATCATGCTATGCTGGAGTAGGTTCAGGGTGAATGTTGGTTTAGACCCTGTCTGTACAGTTTGTAGAATGTTCCAGACTAGTGTTTTTCAGCTCGGTCCTCATGGACCTCCAGATGACCCACGTTTTTCTCCCTCCAAGCTCCCACTGTCTGGGGGTCCCTGAGGACTGGCTGAGAAACACTGTTGTAGACTAGCAGACTAGCAGGCTTTCTGCTGTCCCTTTTCTGTAACATGGTTGAATGATGAGTTTCAGCCATACGACAAGTTTCTGTGGACAGAGGTTATTTTGTGACTGACATACGGACCTGTCCATGTCTTTCTATCCAAAAATGTTTAAATTCTGTTAGAGATACAAGACAAACGCTGGACTAAGAGCCAGGGGCATAGTTAGAGACTGGATGGGGGCCTGAGTCTTTACTAGGGGGTGCAAATGGCAAACTATTCATGACTTTAGCTAATAAGTACACATTTATTTAGGGGGGCTAAAACCCTCTAAAATAGGCCTAGCAATAGTCCTCCTCAGAGACCAGCAGGCCAGTGATAGGATCATTAGTGAGTCTTGGGTCTCACCTCTGTAAAGTTTAATGAAGTCTGACAATTACTGTGTTGTGGCTTTTTCTATAACTGTTGCACATGCGATGCAAGTGATGAGGATTCACAATGTATATTTCAAGTTTGACATAAAAATGTCTCTCCTTCACTATACTTGACATGTCTTTTTCTAAATGATGTTCGTTTGTTTATTGGTGATAACATTTTCTGTGCATTGGCTGATTGGGATTGTGCTGTTAAACTCTGAATCATAATGGAAGCATAATGTGCGTGAGGCTGGTTCATCTGTAAAAGTGGACAGTGTGACTCTCCCTCAGGTGACAGGGTGATGCTGTCTGAGCTGCTGGATCAGCTCCCTGTGTTAGGAACATTGCGGGGGTGGCAAAAATGTTCAGGTCAGCCATTTATATTATAACTGTCTGAATGTCATAATGTCATAAAGTTCCCTAATCCTCCACAGCCTACGTGCTCCAGGTGAAGCTGGAGATGGATCTGGAGCTGCAGCTGTATGAGAAGACCAAGGCCCTTAGAGAAGAGCAGCTGGAACGCCTGACACAGATCTGCCAGGAGCAGGCGGTGAGCCCCCCCGTTCTTGCTGGCTGTATGCGGACTTTCACAGTATGCTGGTGCCCCACTGTCTCCTCCTCTACTGTTGCCCAATCTGATCCTTGGGGCCCCCAGACAGTCCATGTGCTTGTTTCCCAGATCCCAGTAAGACCAGGTTGGGAATCATTGCTCTAGATGAGGTGCCTAGTAAAAAGATTCTCCACCTTTGACTGGCAGGGAGCAGGGAGGGAGCAAAAATGTGGAGTATCTGGGGGTCCTATAGGACTGGAAACCCTGCACTCACTGCAAGTTATACTTCAAGGTGGTTTAATTTTCACCACTAGAGGGCAACAAAATAACAGCATTCAAATTTACTATTTAAAATAAAGCTTCTGTAAGGTGAAATAAAGCATATCTGTCATTTTTAGGTTAATTTTTCACATTCGTTTTAAGGGTTTAAATCTAAGACATGGAGATGGGATACGGGGATCACAGGGTTTAACAGGGCAGTTTTAATAGCACCGCCGTAGGTGAACCAAGTGACATACAAACCACAGTATGTCTCTGTCTTAGAAACACAAAATGGTTCTCTAACTCACTCTCTAACTCACACAGAGAATTTTCTTCATATTCAGTCTAATTAGATGTAGCTGAGTAGAGGGGCTTTTCCCCTGAAACACCCTCCCCTCATCCCACACTGATCTTGTGCTCCAGCAGAAAGACACTAAACTCTGCACAGCAATCAGCTATAGATATATAGATATATACAGATCATCCATGACAGGCTCAGCAGCCTGCAAAGAAACAGCTCTCAGCCAATCAAGATAAATAAACATGGAAACATGCGGGGACTTCCTGTTCTCCATGACCTGCAGCCCTCTGTGATGGACCTATTGAATTAATACTGACCCATGGGTTATGTGGTATTGAGCTATATGCAGGTATTCACATTTATACAATGTTTCCAATGAGCTCCTCACTGTGTCTGTGTCTCAGTTTGAGATCCGGCAACTGCGGGCCCACCTGGCCCAGCAGGATCTGGACCTGGCCGCGGAGCGCCAGGCCGCCATAAAGATGCACCCGGGCTGGACCACACGGGATGCCGCCTTCCAGGTCCTGGAGGGCCTGGGCCCTAGGGAGGCAGATGGCGAAGGTCCAAGCACCAGGGAGAATTGCCCCCGTGCAGGTACCCCCCCTCCCACACACACAAACACACACACACCTCCGACATGAAGTGTAAAGATGGACGTATACTTCAAATAAAATTGACAGAACTCTTTGTTTGCCCTAATCCCACCCAGTGTCCATGATTGGCTGACATAATTGGTTGGTCAGCAAGATTAACTGTAAAGTTACCATCATGCTTTGCAGTGCACAGCACTATAAATATTGTAATATGTGTAATTATGTTGTAAATAGAAAATATCATAACTGCATAGACTTTACCGATGTTTCATTAGCATGTAACAATGAATGTCATGTAAATTGTTGGCTTCTCTGTCTGTGCCACTGTTTATGAAGAGAGCAACTTATGTTTTTCTCCTTTATTAAAATGATTCACACACGTGCCACAATGAAAGGTTGTGGCATCATATAAAACGAACCTTTTCTTGCTAAAGTCTTTGATTTCGTTTCATCATAACATTATTTATTGGTTGTATTTATACGGTCATTTTAAATTGCTCCAATATTCTTGCTTTATTCTTGTTCTAAATTTGAAATAGCCATCTGAAAAGCGGATAACAAAATATAAAGAGATGACTAGATGCATGTCCTGGACAGACTGTGGTGTAGTAGTGAAATACTTAAAATAAATTACTCCAGGTAAAATGTCTAACTTAACAGTGACATTCAGAAGTGTTAGACCTGGAGACATAAACCACGCAGTAGAAACACTTCAATGCTGCTCACCAAGGCTTCCATCTGTGGGATGAACAACATTGTGCTGATGGTAGGATTTGATTCCTCCAGTCAGCTCTAAGGCCAGTGCTTTGCTCTTGAAAAATTTGTTGCTGTCTACCAAATAACTGCACCTACTTCTTTGTTCGAATATGCTGCTAAACCAGGTAAAAGTTTAAATGTGAAGACCTCCTTCAAAGGCCAGAAATGCACTTATTGTTAAAAATATTTCTGAAAATTTTTAGTGTCTTGGGTATATTTCACCAACATTTTCAGAAATTTTTCTGGCATTCTGAGATATTACTAGCATGATTTAAAACAAAAAAAAAAAAAAAAAAAAAAAAAAAACATTTCTCTTATGCAGTCAGCTGGCAGTGTCATTAGAAGATAAATTGTAGACTTTGTTATGGATGGATATCATGTAGCATAAAAGAAGGATCAAGAAGGATGTAGATCAGAATTTCAGTGAGATCACGGAAGATCGAGGAGCATCAGGAGAGCCAGAAGGCTATTAGGTGCCTGTGTCTTCATCTTGTAGGTCAGTGGAGCCCCTAGGAGGTCTGGACACTTCTATGTGGTGGATCATGTTCTGAGAAGCCAGGGGCCTGCATCCTACATCTGTTACTGTCACACCAAAGGCCTCATAAGGCAAAAGACATACAAGCCTCCCCAGGGGATTGTGGGAAACCATCACCTCCAAGGGAACAAGTGTGGCTTTCTCTAAAATGTGGCAAGAAAATCTGTTAAAACAGAGATAACTCACAGTTTGCACAGAGAGCTATGCACACCAGCCACCCCATATGGGAAGGTTACCCCATGTCTGCTGGTATAAGTCAGTATGGCTTTGATGCACAAAAATTAAACACTGGGGGGCGCTGTGGGGCACTGTGGGGAAGTACTCAGATGACCTGTCTTAGACAATGGCAGTAAATATAACCAGGTAACCAGGCATAATTATGTGCCTGTAAGAAGCAACAGTGACCTTTGTTTATACTTGATGGACATGTACATTCCATAGATAAGAAGACTTCTGTATTTTATAAGCAAATAATATTTTTTTCTTCTGTATTCTTCTGTTTATCATGGTCGTTATTAGCAAGCCATATCCATGTGTTTTTATAGATCATTTCTCTTTAACCAAACATAAATTCTTAATGAATCTAGGATGCCTTTAAGTGGCTAAGTAATTTTGAAATTTGTGCAGTTGTTATTAGGAACACATCACACAGACTAACAAAAGAAATAAATCACAAGTCCATTGTAATATCCAAGTTTATTTTGGGATGACTGGGAGGCATAAAAGGCTTTTAACGGTACTTTCTTTCTGGGGTTCATGTGTTATTCATTACAGAATGACTGTCTTGTCTGTTTCAGTGAGTGTGACGCCTTGTCTCCTGGGGTGGCCCCAATGAATATTTCAGGCCTAAATGTAAACGAAATTACTGGTCAGAGGATCTGTGGGTCCTTGGGTGACAGAGGGCTCACCGGGTGCATTATCCCCCCACCAAAGGGGCATTTCAAACGGCTCTGGGCACAAACAGTCCTCTGCTTCTTTGGGGCTGCTCTGAGTTTCTCTTAAACTTGATCTCACATTGTGACACATTACTACAGCCAGATGATTTCAGGTTTAAGGTCCACGAGTGAGTTCAGCAGCAGATTCCAGCTGGTTCCAAATTAGGATATTAAACATGTGGCACATGCGCACTGACAGGGTTGTCAGACACATTAGGGTTGGCAGATCTTGTACATTTATCATAAGATCCATGGATAAGACAGACTTAGTTTAAGGGCAGGATTATACATCACAGAAGTGTCATATGTAATATATAAACTAGTAGGAAGCCATCAGACGAATTTGCTTAATATAAAGCAGAGGAAAAAATTAAGAGACCACTCTATATTTTTAAACACATCTGTGTTTTTAGATCCAATTTGATTTGGGTTCTGCTGGCGACGCTGAACAGCAGGTTTCTTCCAGGTTCAAAATTTCTAAGACAGCAGTACACAGGAATAAGGTGAGGCAGGAGACACTGGGAATAACCAGAAACCAGTCAGGTAGATGGCAGAAGCAACTTTCTAATGCCAGAGATGACTGTTCACTTATTCGACAGTTTCTCATGAATTGCAAGATGACATTCAAGTGACCTTCAAAAGGAATGGGACATTAAGTGTAGGTGTGAAGTGCACTGCTAGGACAGTTCGAATCAGGCTCCTTGAAGCAGGACTTAAGTCTAATAAAGCAAGGAAGAAGCTCTTCATTAATGGGAAACAGCGAAGAACCAGGCCAGAGATTTATATATATAT
>JAODKE010000020.1:8832254-8847176 GCA_026779605.1 Mormyrus hasselquistii
ATATATAGAAATAAATAAATAAAGGAGTGGGTCAGCAGGTTAAACCTGTATGCTTATGATCGGAAGGTGGCTGGTTCAGGCCACAGACTGGGCAGAATGGTCGCATCTACATGAGCGTAGAGGTAGATGATATATGATATTACAATTCTTTTTCATGATGGTTTTTTGGGGAAATCCAACCAGGTTCCATATTATCAATGTCGATTTTTTTAAGGACAAATAAGGGATGTTAATTCCACCATGATGTCTACGCCACAAGGCCAATCAGGGAACGTGTTACATGTTGCACATAGCATATTGGGACAAAAGCGCAAAAGAGAGAGAGGAAGAAATCCAAGGCAATACCTACTGTTTGCCACAACTGGTTTATTGGTGTGTCAAAACTGATCTGGCAGACAAAACAACTTCAGATTTGTGTATAAGCCATAGAACTGCAACTGACAGAATGTGCACTGTGGCAAAATAGTAACGATCTCTCAATCATGGACACATTTTAATTGTTCATGTACCAATATCATTAATTCATTGAGAGATGCTCTTCTGCATACATTGGTTCGAATGAGCGGTTAATGAGTTACTGTTGCCTTACTTTCAGCTTAAACCAGCCTGGCCATTCTTCTCTGACCTTTGAAATACTCATACTGGCCCATCTGGCACCAACGACCAAGCCACATAAAAAGTCACTTAAATCACCTTTCGTCCCCATTCTGGTGCTTGACATGAACATTAACTGAAGCTCCATACTTGTATCTGCATGATTTTATACATTGTGCTGCTGATGTGAATGCTATTGGCTGATTACATATTTGCTTCAACAAGCAGCAGAACAGATGTAACTAATAAAAGTGGCCAGTGAATGTCTGTATGTATCTCTGAAAGGAACACAAAATGGGATTTGCAGAGAGAAACTTTCCAAAGTACATGTGCAAATGGGAAATAAACGATCATTTGACCAACTGTATTATTTGATAGAACAATTTAGGGGAAAAAACACGAACTGCCAAAGAAAGGTTTTACAATTAACTAATATTAAAGTCACCTTCTTCAAAAAACATTTCGGGAAAAGATTGACTATTGACTGACCGATAAGACTGCATTATCCTTTCTGTAAAGTTGAATCAATAGGACATTTTGTTCGCATACAAAGGGTCATCTCCACGTTTCGCAAACTGCCACATAGATAATTCTTCCATAACATCGCTTCAAGTTTCGTGATAAGGCGGCAACCAGCAATGAACAATACCGCGAATAAACAAGTAATAGCAGCTAGGTGCATGTGTTGCCTTAAATGTGTTAACAGCATGCATTGTCCAGTGTCAAAACTTGCGGTAACACATGAATTACTTATGTGAGTGGTGCTGACAACCATAAGCCTGTAACACAAATATTTAAATAGTGCAATAAAACCCCTGAAGATAATTCCCTAGATCGTGGGCAACTGAATAAAAAGTATATTTACGAAACAGTGGAGAAAGCAAATAACCGAACGTGCGTGGCAGCCTTGACCTTCTGCAGATGACCAACTGTATGTATCCCGGCTGTCCGTCTGTCTTTATGTTTTGTAAACTATACTGCCGACATTACTAACGACAGCGGTGCAGCAATTTACTCAACGTAGGAATTTATTTTGGCGCTTACCAAGTGCCTGAAATTTGCTTGTTTAACGGCCTTAAACATTTCTTCGCTGTAGCTTAGATTCTGACGTCCTCCTATGAAGGTTGGGACCCGAAGTTTCATGTTCTCGCGAGAATAAAATGGACTACACGCACTTCCGTTCAATGCAGAAAAACTTTATTAGAGTGAAGTCATCTGGGGTAGCAAGGTTCAAATGTAGCGCGTTACGTATGAGAGTACAACCGCTAATTTTAGTAAGGCTTTGCTTACGGTCGATTTACGTATTCCCTTGTGATGAATAGAAGTGCAAAGTCTGCACACACTGATTTTTGGGGAATTTCGTAGACTTTTTTTAATTACAGTTAGGCTACGTGGTGTTTTGTCCAAAACGACCTAGGTTTTGAACCCATAAGCTTTAGTGTTGTTAGTTCTATGCTCTACTTGTTATGCTACAAGAGCGTATTTGCGTTTGGCTTTATTTAAGTTAAGCTATTAATTTATCTGGCTTTATTAACGCTTGCGGTATTCCATGCGCTTGTTGTGAAATCATAGAGAAGGATTTTTTCTTTGTATTTTGAATTCGTTCATTTTTTTGAATATTTGTTCTGTGCTTTTATTAATAATTATTTTAAATTGTGGCAATTAAATTATTTGTACAAGAATGTCTTATCTTGATTCCCAATATTAAAAAAAGGAAAATCGACGATGTTTTTGTTTGCATATCAAGATTCATATTTTGTTTCACTTCATGCCTAATCAATAGCTTAATGAAGTGAGTCTGAATAAAAGACAGCAAACGAGCCGAAGGAGCTACATCTGGGAAACCCAACATGAGGCTCAGTGATCCCCGTTCTTACTTCTATTAATTCTATCCAACTTTTAAATTTTAGTAACCAGCATCCAATCAGCGTTGCAGTAATCCCGGTAGACAGGCATAATGTGCGAGGCGGGTACACCCAGGGACGCTCCACATACACATACCTATCGATATAATATGAGCAATTTACAGACAGCTAACGTCTGACTCCGGTGTACAAATTTCCGGGACAGGATTTAAATCTGCCACTTCGGATGTGTGACCAAAATAATTTTACATAATACAGTTGGAGACATATTTTTATTAAGATCAGCTGACATCTAGATTTTTTATTAGGTGTACCTACCCCATTAACAAAGAAAAATAGTTACATGTATTTATATTAAATCGTTCCATTCTATACTGTTCTGTAATATAAAATATACTTTATAAGAATAACGATTCATAACTTACTTTTATTAGTTTTGAATGTACATATTATTTGAGGAACATAAAAGAGGAATTATGACTATAATAACAATATGACAATAATGACAATAACCTGTAAAACGTTGTAATACTGCTGTTCTTCGGTGCTGTATGTTGACTGACCAAATAAGAAATTGTTTAAAAAGAAGACCAAGAACTATAATGGAGCATTTAATGTTATCTGCGTTAGTGATGATATTTGCTTTTTTTGTAATGCTGTTGATACAACGGAAATAAAATTTGGAGCATAATCATATTTTAACCAAATTAAAAATATATTCATGGTGTATGTTTGGTTGGTTTCTTATTTAATGTACACCAAAAAGGATGATTAGATAAACTAACATAAACTAATTGGGTAAGACAATGATTGGGTGTGTCGCCTGAGTAGTTAAGCCCAAACAGTAATCCTAAATTTTCCTTCATCTACTAATTCTAATTGAAACTTTAAATTATTTGTGTGGGGTTGTAGGTCAATGTCAAAGGTGAGGTTCGGCAGGGGGTCATGGTTTGCCCAGGGTAATATGCTGAGAAGGGCACGCGCATCGCTCCTGTTTCGACCACGGCACATTTGAAAACGTGGCTTCCATTATATTGAAATACAATTTCTTTGACTATATACTTAATTAATCAAGGCAATTAGCGCGATTAATTTTAAAGAACAGTGGAAATATCTCCATTTTTTTAAATCCGCGGTTCCTGTTTTTTCCCTTTGCTTAGTTAAAAATTAGATTCTCTGGGTTTCTTGTGAAGTTATCATTTCAGATAAATGTTTAATATTGCATAACCATAACAAAAGATGGTCTTATTTCTGTCTGTCATCAAGGTAATTTTACAGCTGTCGAAAATGCGACACTTTTCGTTTTCATAACGTAATAAGGTATTTCGTAAATAAAATTAATAAACCTCAAAGTAACAAAAATCACATTTATTGTTATAACAATGCATTTAACACTATGCATCGTTAATAGTTTCTTGACTGATGAGTAATTTAAAACAAATCATAAATCTAACGATGAATTAAAATTTAGTCTGCGCATGCCTACGACTTTTATTTATTCGTTATTTTATAATTTCATCTGTCTTGTTGCAAGTTATTTTAAATATGTTTTACTTTAATCGAAGTTATTCATCTATTCTGGGACCTTCCACGTTTAAACTAGTCAAACTATATTGCCATAATGTTAAATGCTTGCATCGTGTGCTTGTGTGAAAAGTTCAGAGAAAATTCTCGCGCTGCGATGTAGGTTAATATTAAAATCGTTTCTGCGGATTACTTCTGCGTGTATGCGGCATCTTTAGGTTACTTGGTAAATTGCCAGCTAATAAAATTGAGACGTGTGTGACTACGTGTGTATTCTGTAAATCGTTCTCAAAAATTATTTTTTTCTCCTTTAATTCGTTCTTTTGACTCGCAGTCTATATTTCTATTTCGTACAAGATAAAACATTGAGAACATATTCAGAAAAGTAAAAGGCAGGTAAGATAATTCACTTCATTTAATATGTTTTCAATCTTCCGTTCTGAATAGTTGTTGTGTAATCAAACTGTACGCACTGCCTACAATTTAGCAATTTATTAGAAAGCAAGACAAATAGCTTATCTTAAATTTCACAGGTGAGAAATCAGCCTCCTAGTTCAGCTTTCCTTCCAGCAGAGGTCTCTCTTCTCGAAAATCGATAGTAGAGACCGATTTGAACTCTTTTTGTTTCAGGACCTTTATTTTCAATGGTAAAGTTCTTAATTGTAGACAAAATAAATTCGTTCGTGAACAAAACATTATATATATGAGTGCTTTAATTCAAGTTCTAGGCAATTGTTTTCTCTGGCGGTCCAAATCGAGCGTCATGTGAGCAGGGGACATATTTTGTCATTTTCACATCCCATGAAAGATACAATAGAAGACTTGTTTGTCTTCATAGAGGTTCATTTTCGCGTGCGGGTATGAAAGTAGCAGTTAAGAATTTGTGATTGATCTAGGGACTTAATTTCTATGATCGCGTCCGGCAGTAGTAACAGCATTTGCCCAGGTTTGTTTTAACTGATATAAATATAAATAAACCATACATGCACCTCTTATATCTCAGTTGCAATACATTAGATACATGTAATACAAATAGCATTTATTAAATGTATATATGGTATATTAAATACACACAGGTTTGTGTTATACAGGTTATATGCGTATAGGCTTTAAAAACATTATCTCACTCTTGCAAGTGTTTGATCTTCCCTTCCCTGGATCATTCCTTAAAAAACTGTGTTTACTCTCCCGTGTCATGAGAAATCACTACTGTAAAAATGTGAGCTTTTGATGCATTTTCTTGGCGAACGCCCAGTTCACGTGCGTGTGGAGTTTGCACGTGACGTCACATCGCCTGTAGTGCAATGCAGGCTCATCCCGTCGCTCCCGCTTGGAAAATACAAGTTATCAGCCAGAAGAGGAACCGGGCAGGCAGTTCACCGCTTCCTTTCTTATCTCCCGTCACTGCCATCGGTTCTGCATGGTGGATATTATAATTTGCTCCTCGTTTTTGGGTGATATGGGTGATCATTCCAAGCGTAAGTCAAATTATAACGATAGCTTTTATAAGAAATGTGTTTAACCGATGTCTGAAATGCCGAGTATTTAAAGGTGCAAGCCACAAACTACATATTTGAAAGTGTACTCAGCAGATATGTTGCATGATTGTAGTCACTGAACTGAAACAACAAAGTTAAAGTTTTCTTGTGCAATTTTAGTGAAAATTTACTGATGTCTGAATGTTAGCAAACCTGTTTCGCTTATTTGTGTGGTTTGTTTTGAGCTTTAGCCCATTCCATTATGGAACACCATAATCGAACACCATACATGCTTGCATGTTACATGTTCACATGCACGAAGTTCAATTTCAAGAGTGCAGTGGCCTGTAAAGATACCGGTGGTTATGTTTTGTCCACTTTCTGCAGAGAAGCCTGGAACTGCTATGTGTGTTGGCTGTGGAAGTCAGATACAAGACCAGTACCTACTTAGAGTTTCCCCGGACCTGGAGTGGCACGCTGCGTGTCTGAAATGTGCCGAATGCAGTCAGTACCTGGATGAAACTTGCACTTGTTTTGTCAGAGATGGGAAGACATACTGCAAAAGAGATTATATCAGGTGCGAATCTTCCTCTTGTGCACGAATATGATTTCGAATAGTCATGCGCAAGCCGTTACAATATACATGTCTATAAAATATGACTAAGACTGAAACTTTTACAATTTCTTTAAATTCGATTAAATGCGTAAAAATGCGTGTTGGTTTCGTTTTTTTGTGCCTTAGTCTTGATATAAAATAATTCATATTGTTTTTGTTTCTTTCATTAAATCTTATGTTATATCGAAAAAAGAATGTATATCAGACAACAAAGTAATATACTGATCTTTCCAGTAGCCGAAACATAGATGTGGTTATCGTAAATGTATAATTAATATGTATCTTCCCATAAACAAAATTCGAAATAGTGGTTCAGTACATTCATTACTTGAAGATTTTTTTAAATAATATCCTTAAAATGTGTTGCCGTTTTTTTTCCAGGTTGTTTGGAATAAAATGTTTTAAATGTAACCTTGGCTTTAGTAGCAGTGACCTGGTGATGAGAGCACGAGACAACGTGTATCATATCGAGTGTTTCCGGTGCTCCGTGTGCAGCAGACAGCTCCTGCCGGGAGATGAGTTCTCCTTGCGGGATGAGGAGCTGCTCTGTCGGGCTGACCACAGGCTACTAATGGAGCGCAGCTCCGCCGACAGCCCCGTCAGCCCAGAGCATTTCCACTCGAACAGGGCTCTTCATATGGCAGGTGCGCCTTTTCGTTTTAACTAGTAATGTGAACCGTTTCAGTATTTAGGGAAGTATGGGGATTGATCGTAACGGAGAATCGACGATGCACAATAAGCCATTAGTTTGGTTACAGTGATGCCGGCAAAACTAACTAAGATTATGTTTAACCTTACAAGTCATTTTTATTGTTATAATTTACGTTCTGTTTATTTTATAAACACCGAAATACATGTATTTGATAGGCGTGCAAAAAATGTCTTTGGCGTTGCGCTTTCGCTGAGAAACTTATTGTCCAGGTGTATGTTTTGGCGACGAAGATGTCCTTTGACCTGTAAGTTATTCATCTTAACAATATTGACATTTCCATGGCATATGAAGATGTATAGTTCACAAAGTAACCAGCTACTAGGCCAACCTCGGGTATTGAAATGAATGGACACGTACTATCACGTACTATCTACTAAAATTACTGCAATTTTAGTTTTTCAAAGACAGATAAATTCGTAATTGTTTAAATTTGCCCGTTAAATTTAATCAATTGTAAATGTTATGCATTATTTCCAACTTTAGGAATGAAAATTAATTCATCATATGCTTTGAACTACCGTCAAGTGAATGGAATTTTCTTTATCGTGTTATTCGTCGGAAAGCTTATTTGGAATAAACATTATTGTATGATTGCAAGAATATTGTTTGCTTACATATAGACCTGTAAGTTAGGCTAGGGCCAGAATTGACCAGAATTTGCTTTCTGAAGTAATACTAGGCCCATTTCTACTTTTCAAGTTAAAATAACATTATTTGAACAAAATTGCACAGCACAAGTCAATAACGTAATCGTAGGCCAATATTACAATAAATTAATCGTAAATGAATGCCATAATTTTTTTAAAAGAACCGCCTGCCGAGTACTTAAATGCCTGTGCAGTAATTATTTTAATGGGGTCAAATGTTAGTATGTTGGAAAATCACAACTTTCAGAAATAAGGTCAATTTGTTCTGTCTCTGTGTAACAGATCCCGTGGCAGTGAGGCAGCCACCGCACCGAAATGTCCACAAGCAGTCCGAAAAGACCACACGAGTGCGTACGGTGCTGAATGAGAAGCAGCTGCACACACTGCGAACGTGCTATAACGCCAACCCCAGGCCGGACGCCCTAATGAAGGAGCAGCTGGTGGAAATGACCGGTCTCAGTCCGCGGGTTATACGAGTCTGGTTTCAGAATAAGCGCTGCAAAGACAAGAAGCGATCCATTCTGATGAAGCAGTTACAGCAGCAGCAACATAGCGACAAATCGGTAAGCATTTTAACAAGATCATTAATCTACCTATTATTGGAAATGGTATGAACAGCATAGCTTTGTGCATTTAAATATGGTCCTGAGGTCATTTCGTATTTTAACTTAATGACAAACACAATCAGAAATGCACTGACAATTGAAATAATGGTTTTGATATATTGTGTGATATCTGGATTATTCCATCAAAAGAGAATTAAGTGTCATTATATGGTTGGTATTATTGATAATAATATTAATGTTATTAATAATGTCTGCAGTATGCTGAGTGATATTTGAATAGTTCAGCTTAACAGTTCAAACCACTCCAAATATTTTGTCGTACAGTCAACTTGGTCCACAGTTAAACTGGTTAATTATTATGGTCCTACTCCTGACCTTGGCACTTCAAATAAAATTTACATTATATATGATATATGTTACACTTAGATTAAATCACCATGTACTCATTTTTGCTTTGCTTAAATTATACCACAGAAATGAAACACATACTTTTTTCGTTTTAACATAATATATTACACCGATTAATAATGTAATATGTAATATATATATATTAGTGTAATAATGTATGAGCCACCCATCCATCTTCTAACCGCTTACCCTGGTCAGGGTGCCTAAGGCCTGGAGCTCATCCCAGGCAGCGCCGGGCTCTACGGAAGGGCGCCATACCGATGGCCAATAAAACTGTCATGCTTATAATATGTGTGTGTACATCTAGTCTGTTTAGGGCCGAGAGCATTAAATGAAGTGACTGTCAGCTTCCCTGTCACGATTTCCCTACATAAACGTCAACACACCTTGTTTGAATTACCTGCGACCGTCGTCTCTTCTCGTGAAACACAGTTACATGTTGTGTTCTGCCCCATTAGAATCTGCAGGGCCTGACGGGGACGCCCCTAGTGGCAGGGAGCCCCGTCAGACACGACAGCACCGTCCAGGCCAGTCCGGTGGAGGTGCAGACTTATCAGCCCCCGTGGAAGGCCCTAAGCGAATTTGCCCTTCAGAGTGATCTGGACCAGCCTGCATTTCAACAGCTGGTATGATTACCAGTAGTCACATACACACACGCACGTGCACGCAGGCGCACACATATATGTTTATATCCATATCTTTGTAGGGACTCTCCATTCATTTCTATGGGATAAATCCTAATCCCAACAATGACGGCCTTACCCAGCCCTAACCTGAACTATAAGCAAGCAAACAAAATACAAGCCATTTGGCATTTTTAGTTTTTTGATTGCATTCACAGATCTTCGTGGGAACCTGAAAAATGGTACACACACACACACACACACATAACAGAGCCTCTGTCTCCCCCTCCTGAAATCACTAGATTTGACATTTGTAATCTGGTGTATCATATTTGCAGCTACCAGTGCACAATGTGCTGTTTGATCTAAGCTTTATTTACTGTAAGGGAAGGGCATAGATTTGGGTGTGGATGGTAGTGACACCTCCCTACCAATATTATTGGAGTACCATGTGTGTTTTTGTGGGGGGTTCAGGGCTGATTCATGAAATGTTGAAACCAAACATTTTCATCAAACCAAACACCAAACAGTTTGTTGCTATAAATTGGTGAATGGATGCTGTCACTGGCCCATATTTAGCGGGTAATGGGTCAACGTGCCCCTACCACTGGTATTCACAGAGTGTTACATTACATGCATTTGTGTGTGGGGACCAAGGGGAGGGGGGTAAGGCGGCAGGCCCTACTCCCCCATTACTGACAGGTACCTAAGTGCATGTGGACAGTAAGTGTCCTTATGGGGAAGTTTCTAAAGAAGTCTGGAATCTGTTCAAAACTCAGTGCTGTACAAAAATGTCCCATATATATGGTTATATGTGTACATTTTTCTTATGATTTGATGCTTTTTTCATGTGTTAAACCCTTTTCTCCTCGTGTAGGTCTCTTTCTCAGAGGCGGGTTCCTTGGTCAACTCGTCGGGCAGCGACGTTACATCTCTGTCTTCGCAGCTACCAGATACGCCAAACAGTATGGTACCCAGCCCAGTGGAGACGTGAAACAGGCAACCAGCATCCAGCCCCGACCATCTTAGCATGTTCCCGCTATCTGCATGAGAAATCAACAGCGCATCATAAGGGGGGAAGCAAGGCACGTTCCAAATAATGGACTGGCAGGACGATATGGAGTTACAGAAAACAGAGCAATGCTTAACACACCGATTTGTTTGTCTTCCAAGGATATGGGATGTCTGGAAAATGTGCCCAAATATATTACTGCATCAACATTATCCAGAAGGAGGGACAGATAAATCTTTGAGGATTTACAAATCAATCAACAGCTATTGACTACGAGCCACTGACTCTTCTTTACTGAATCTATGAACTTAAAAAAAATCATGGTCATCATTGTCTTGTTTGCTCAACATGATCTTTTTTTATTTCATCAATTTGGTTTCATTGAAGTCCAAAGCCCCTTGTGCTTGTCTCTCTGCGCATGATATCCGAAGACAATAAAAAGCTACTTTGATTGTAAAATATTTTATCTTAAGAAATGGAGGACAGATTGTTTGAGCTGCTCAAAGAGAAGTAAGTTATTGTTATTTATTGGTAGAAAATGCTATTAATCTTCCTACAGATTAATCATTGAACACAATAAAACAACAAAATTCTGGCTGTGTTTTATGTCAAAAGAACGTTTGCATGATAAAGCCTCTTGTACTAACACGATCGTTTGTTAGAACTGGTTTGTATTGAAGAAGTGGATATTTGTTTCATGCATTTATTTATTTGTGACCAAATTAAGTTTCCCACAGTTTGGCACAATTCCAAATTCTCTCGAATCAAAGTATAAGCATAACGCATTATTAATTTCTCATATGGTCGTTTTGGTATGAAACTTAAGTATCACGTAGATTTTAACGTTACCATTATCTCCATAATTTGCAGATTTACTTAATTACGTTTAAGGTAGAACGCCACTAGTCAATCAAGTCTAGTACGTTTTAGCCTATTATAAAGTCATTTCAAAGTCTGCAACTGATATTTTCAAAAATTCACTGAGTAAAATTATTAAATATATGATTTAAATATTAAAAGTTTCGTGAAAAATTGCAATATATTACTGCATTCTATATTGTTTTGTTCGCTGTGTAGTTGGCCATATTAATTATTTTACCCATAATTCAGGCAGTGTAGTGAAGTAACAGCACGTGTATAGTTAATGAATAGGTGTGTACACGTGGTAATAACCACCGGAAGTTTACTTTAGCAAAAGCACGAGTAACTATGGGTCAAATCGTGGTTTTAATCCTCTTTACTTAATTCCACAGAACTAATTGCAAGCTCTATATAGGTGTTCTATTTTGTTGACGACAATATCCTATAGGCATAGGCTATGCAAGTCCTCCATAAATTCATTACCTTTCTGATATTTTAGTTCGTTTTATTTTTTTTTTTATAATGTGCAAGGAGTATTTCTTAAAATCTATCCACAATAAACTTTCAGGTCAAAATTAGGCCTATGCAAAAAGCAAAAGTGGGTTTTAAAATATATGCCTATTTATATGCAAGTGATATCTATCCATAATACTGTCAATGAACGTCACTTGAACTTCTCTTAAATATACAGACGTGGACCCTTATGCACTGGCCGCTTTTGACATAGCGATGGCGGTTTCTGGATTGACATGGGTTTATTTCTGGGAGAGTGGGTGGCTTCACTGGCGGAGCTCCGGGACTCCGAATTAGCGTCTTCAGGGGATTTGTGATGTGATCACTCCAGTTTCGCTCGTTAAGTCACAAGTCTAGACAGACGACAAGGATCGGCGGCTCCTTATCTGTGCTTGGCATCACCTGCAAACGATACGCTGAATGAAGCCGCTACAACCCGATTCTCTCATTCACAGGACGCGGCACCGAAGTGGACCGAGGGGCCCAGCTGGTAAACCCACCCTGGAGTATCCTCCGTTTATTTTCAATGCGATCAGAATCCGGCTTGTGAATCGCCTCCGGACACGGAGTACCCAGGTCAGCCTGAACTGGCTTTTCAGGCCTCAAAAGATTTGCTCCTGAGGATGGGTTTGATTGCAGCGAATAACGGAGTAATTTTACAAAACTCGGACAAGTTCCAACGCATTATTGGGCACTGAACACGAAGGTTCACGTTCATTGCCAGAATAATTACAACGCCCTACAGTAATTTTGATTTCAGGTGATGCTAGACAACTAATAAATAGTTGGGTATCTTGCCGGGAAAATTTTCAGTACTCATCTGTGCAAACATACTCACTTGGAGATTTAAGCTAAATTTCAATATCTAAAGCGAATATAAGCAATACGTATAGGCCTACTGTTAGTATAACGATATATAATTATAGAAAAACATGTGTATCAGTCATTAAAGGAACAAAATTTAATATTTCAGTCAGTGTCTGTGCCGTAGGTGATTGTTATGTTGGGATTTGAACACACGTAAGCATATTTTATTTCGAAAACAACACCTGAAGTAAATTAAGAATATGGGTGGCAAATTGTCAATCGTGTAACAAGCATTTCATATATGTTAAAGGTTACAAGTGTGCGGCTATCAAAGGGCACCATATATTAACGTAGTGTGCATATGAAATTAGCGGGGCCAGTTTTCATCGAAACGATGAACGTACGCATATGTATATTGTACGTTTAGAGGACTACTTAGTAAAAGTTACAGCTATAGCTAAGAAATGTAACTCCAAATTGCATTTTGAGGGAACCTACCTCAAATTTATTTTGAACCTTAATTTAGATTGCTCTTTAAGTTTAGTTTATAATGTCATTAATATTTTCTGTGACTTACAAATGTAAATAAAATAGTATTGCAAATAGATTGCTATTATTATCCACCCATTTTCCAAACCGCTTGTCCTTTTGTGTCGAAGGGGGTCCGAAGCCTATCCCGGAAGCAACGGGCACGAGGTGGGGTATTATTATTATTATTATACTGTTTGAAGAGCAGGTAAAAGTATGCCCTATATGCATAGGTACCGAAATTCAGATGTGAAGCTAACACAGACACGGTAAAGATGGTAGATGAATTATCGGTATTAACTATGCATAACTTCAGGTTTTTATTCAGTCATCTACAAAAACCTGCAAAACATTAACTTTAAAAGTTAACGATACCATTATCTCTTCCGACCAATATATTTTTAAAACATTTGCGTAAGTAAAATGCAAATCAGCATTATCAAAAATATATAATTTAGTTTATATAATTTCGATTAAACGGGCATATTTAATTGATAATTTTTGACAAATTATGTACGGCATTAAGTGAACAATCTATATTATTAGGCTATGACATTGCGACGACGGCGAGGATGATGATAACAATAATAATAATACTAATAATATAGCTATGATTTTTAAATCTTGTATTAGATAGTAACTAGCCGCCTTCCCAAAATACACATATTTACATTTTTGAACATAGCTATAGCCAAAGACTGCTATAGTACGTGTTGCTTTGCTATTACAGCGATTGCAACGGATTTCAATTAATACATGCGATGAAAATATTGAGACCATCCAAAGTACTCTTTCATTACTTTTACTGATTTTGTAGACTTCTGAAGCTGTAATTGTAAACGGTCTGGAAATAAAGCATTTGTGATTTCTATAAACTGAGCAATTATCATATTTCTTACGTGTATCTCTACCTGTATCTCTTTATCGGCTGTTCCAGCTGGGTGTGCCTAAACTTATGGCCAGAACAAAAACAAACAAGAGGTGATCCTCTAATCTCCAGTGCATCGGCAGCGCGAGTTGCCCCACGCGGCCGAATGAAAACAGACAGCGGTAATCCCCACCAGATCGCTCTTGCGATGCGCGAAGACATGAACACCTACATTTCCTAAATTCTATTTCAAGAACATAGAATGTGAATTTATAAAATATGCATTTTAAAAATTGTTTACAGTGCAAAGCATTAAAATGAAAAACTTAAAGTCTGGAACAAACAACTGCTTGTGTAAGGGGGAAAAAAACAACATGAGATCCTTTATCGTGAAGCTGGTAAACTAATGATAAACCATAAGTCATGATAATTTTCTTTACTGTGAAATGGGCCATAACAGCGGAGTAACACTTCGAAAAGTCTGAAGCCTTTGTTACAATGATACAAATCACACTTTAAAATCTAGTTTATTCAAGGGAAAACACATTTAAGTGGTGTTATTTCTTAATTTTGCATCATTTTAAATCCAGGAAGCAAATAAAACACAAGTTTATAGACGGCACCACTACAGTATAATTAATTTATATCGTAAAGAAACGCATTTTCAGATATGTACATCCGGTGTCATGTATCTTCATGGTAATACAAAGTAACACGTAAGTTTCACAAACTGCAGCTCATCCTCGCGCTTTGGGATTAAGAGGATTGAGGACTGGAGCCGGTGCCGTTGTGGTGGAATTACGCAGGTGATAAAGGACTAAGAAAATTCAGACCATTAGAGCAAGTAAGCAACAAGGTCAGCCCGAGGCTATGCCCAAAGCCCCTACAGGTTGAAATGTCATTAACTCATTTAATTTATACTACCGACCATCCTGGTGCCATGCGTATAATCGACAGTACTGATGAATAAAAAATCTTCATAGTCGTAAATCTTAATCTTTTATGCTAATCGAATGAATAAGTATAGCCAGTTAAATACAATATATTCTTAAATAAATGCACGGTGTAACTCTTATCGGCTTGTACATATGTGCGTTTTAATCTGAATCTTTTAATTAATCACCTAAATAAAGTACGTCAATATTTGAAAAAGTTCGAATTAATATAAGCACATAAACAGATAACTTGATAAAAATTTATGATCAGAAGAAATACGCATAATAATAATAATAATAATAATAATAATAATAATAATAACAATAATAAACAATTACTGGGAAAAGAAGAGGCAAAATGTACA
>JAODKE010000020.1:8870503-8883509 GCA_026779605.1 Mormyrus hasselquistii
AGATTCCAGCCATGGAGACATTACTGAGACCCCTGGCTCCCATTCCTCAGCTATGTTTTTTTCTTTCACGACTGTACATTTTAACCTGAAACAGCACTGAAGAGTAGCAGTCCTTTCAACTCCCTGCAACTTGATTCTATAAAGCAAAATATGATTATTTCTAGTCATAAACATTTTGATTTCTGCAACAACCTTGACATCTGCTGCTCATTTTCTGCAAAAGTAGGCTGGCGCGGGCGTAATGCAGTGCTGGGGCGTAATGTACGTGCAGATTGTCGTCAGTCATCAGATAAAAAGACGCATTCAGTTTTCCAGGGGGAAAATCCAGCACCATTACTTACATTGCCATTTACAGTGAAATTCCGGAATAGGAAAGCCGATCGGCTGAGTAATTATTTGACTTTTCGGAAAAGTGTTTCTAATAAACCTCGGTCACTGCATTTTGCGGTTGTCTTGGCGATATAGCATGCCATTGTTGGGACATTGAAATGCTGCCAAGATCCCAGGATCCCTCAAAAATATGTCTGTCAATGTCCATTTTTTGTTTTTCAGCCTAGAACAGGGGACATCACTATGACAAATTTTGCTGGACATTGTGATGAATAATTTTTACCACGGACATTTATGGTATTTATTTATTTTTTCCTCAAAACATTTTGCTTTGAACACGAGCAGGTTTTGTCATGGACACTGTTCTGTGTATGGACAGGTTGACACGCAGCCTGAGAAGCCAGGCAGCCTTTCAGATTGGCAGTGTAAATGTCACATGGCCTGACTGCGTTTCGCTCCATGACTTTCTATTCTGGAGGTGTAAAGGGAAAGCCATCGAACACTAAAAAGAGCCTTTTAACAGGTGGATTCAGGATGACTGCAGTGATAATACTGTTCCTATTCAGTCCGGCCATAGAGGTAACTGGAGAAACTCCTCGCCAAACTGTGCTTTCTGGGCAGCCAACTAGCACAGGGGTTCCAAGAAAAAAAGGTGCATTTGTGTTGCCTTCACCAACCATCCTGCTATCAGCTGCTTGAACACCATGTCTAATTTCTTCCCGGGCTCTCAGAACAGCCTCTGGTCTCACCGTGTCTCCACAGGGCCTCCTTTGGGTTTGGCATGCCCATCCAGGGTAGGGGCCACAGGTTGGGTCTCACTTATGAGCCTAGTGTTGTTCGCCTGCTCCATAAGGTCAATCAGCCAAATGAAATACGTGTGGAAGTCCAGGAAGTAAGGAAATGGGTCAAAGTCAAGGGCTGAAAAAATCATCACAGAAACACCAAATAAAATGTACAAGGAAAATTAAATAAAAGTGTCATGGTACAATATGAAAAGATGAGCAGCTTAAAGAACCAGTGATGGGTAAATTTGAAAATTACGTTAAATGTCCCAGACCAATCAAATATAACCCACTGTCAGGAATTTGATCTTAATCAAGGTTTTCCTATATAATGTTACAGTGTGGTTCCCAAGCAATGGATTCCAGTAGGTCTTCTAGCTTAGTATTCCAGCGTGGCATCCCAGAATAGTCCTGTGGCCTCTCAGGCTGCCAGTGTTTTGGGAGACTCCTGTGTGGGCTGGAGTAGGTTTGGCTGGGGTCTGTAGGATCATGTTAAGGGACCGCTTTGTCATGTTAGGGGTCCACATTGTGAAACGCAGGTGTAGCGCGGTGATGAATGGTGCTTCTCGTACATTTTGGCCATGTGATAGAGTGCTGGCCAGCTGTCAGTGTCGACTATGTGAGCACTAGCCTGCCATCACAAGAGCACAAAGGACCAACAGGTTACCAGGTGACCCTCTCTGTAATTCCCCTCATTATGCAACGCCATTCAATGTGGAGGCATATCATTTTCTCCAAGAATACAAAAAAGCCGGATATCAAGGAAAAATCCTGCCTTGTCATTGTCTGCCAAAGTTGTAAAATAACTATAATTAATAATTCACTGTCTTAAAAAGTCTTCAAAAAGTCTTAAAAAGTGCTTCAATCACACTACAAAAGTTGTTTTAAAATAGGTCCCAGCTTCCTTGATTGTTGTTTTTTATTGAGATGTGATCCTCACTTTCATAAAATAGATTCTAATGAATATGTGTATTTGCTTGCTTAGCGACATTGCCCATACGTGAGACACATTAAAACCTGCACCTTTCAGCCAACTGTAGCTTTATCACTTAAAACTCCCTCTTAGTTGCATTTTAAAGAAAAGCATGATGTCCTGATCTTGTGATATCAGGTGATATTTCACTCACTTCCCAGCACAGGGAATGGCTGGAAGCTCATCCCTGGATCAGGTTACCCCAGGGACGCAGGACACATTCCACTCTGCGCCCTCCACTGGCCGGCCCACACGTCCCCCACCCTCCTGCCTGGCGTCCCAGGTGACACTGTCTGCCAAGCAGCTCCGCCTGCAAACAGCAGCCGCATTGTCGTCAGCCCATAATGTGGGCTTATCTCCAGGAGCAGAGGGATGGGGTTTCCTGATAGGTGCTGCAGAGGGGGCGGAGCCGGATGTAATCTGCTCACCTGGTGAGCTGTGGGGGGGTGGACCAGGTCCAGGTGACCACTGGCTAGCAGTGCGGAGTGTCAGGGGGGCAGCGTTCAGAGTAATGAGGAAGGGGGGGGTGGGTTAGAGTAGAATGGGAGGGGGTCAGTGGGCATGGAAGTGCAGGTGGGTGGATGTCAGGGCTGGGGGGGCATTAGGTCAGTGTGGGTTGCAGTAATGATTCAGTGTTTCCAAATCCAGTCCTCAGGGACATCTGTTGGTCCATGTTTAATTTGCTCCTTCCAAGCTTCCAGTAGGGAGAAAATATGTGAACTCTCTGACAGGGAGCAAAAACGTGGACCAGCTGTGGGTCCCTGAGGAGCGGATTGGAAAATACTGCCCTTAAATACACCAGACACCGAAAAGCCCAGAAGAGGCGCTCTTCTGTGAGGCTCAAACCTGGAAAGCAGCCCACTCTCCAGGCACCAGGCTGGATCTGGACACAAATCTGTACAGGATGATGTGTTTTGGGGGGATGTAGGAACAGATCAACATGTTCGAAAGAATCGCTTCCTTTATACTGTGAGACAATCCACTCCTTTCACTGTGAGCTCAATGAAATTTGATTAAATTCTCCCACTGATTACACTGATACCCTGGATGTTTTCAGGACATCCATGGAGTGTTCAGGGCTGCCTCCCTCCATGTGTCACACACGTTGCAGTTTCCTGGAGACTGCTTTGATTTCATTGGATGACTCAGGCTGTCGAACCCGGGTTTCCAAGCCGCATCGCTGCTGTCTCTGCTCTCTCTCTGTGCCCATCAGCTCTGTCCGTCAAACCTCACAGAGTACAAATCCTGTGTCCCTCCCTTGCCAACACTCTTGTCTTTCCCCTTCACTAAAGGTGAGAAATGTGATTCTTTTTCTTTTCTGTTCCACCCGTGCCTAATTTGTTCTTACCTGAATCTCCGGCTCCCTTCCAGCAGAACTCTCAGCATTCCAGGAGCGTGGCCAGCCAGCAGACAGGAATCCGATGTAGAGACACAGTCCCGAAAGACCTCGCTGGCTCTCCAGCGGCCCCTGCTGGGAGGGAGGGAGATTCGCTAAACAATCACACACAGTCATCCTTGCCTGCAGGCTACCCGTCTCCTCTAAGCCAGCACTCAGCCCAGGTCAAAACATTTTCAAGGCAAATAATAATATTGATTGTAAAGATAAGCCACTCCCAGAAGCACTTGGAGAAGCTGCTTTAGGGAACATCTGCATCTGTTCACCCACCAACCCCAAATCCCCCAAGGAGGAGACACTTTCTGCAGCCGCTGTGAGACAGCTAAAACAGACAGGCCTCTTTCTCTCAGTATCGCACATTCACACATATGGATACACACTCACATAGGTGAGACAGACCCCCCCAGCCGTGCCTCCGCTCCAGGGCAGATTCCTCCCCCCCAATGGAAACAGATGCTCTCTTAAGAGCTGTTTTACAACTAGGACAAATGCAATGCAACATTGGCCCAATTCCTATCACTCACGCACCACATATAATTAAATTAAAATCAAATGTACAATATAAAATTAGAGCCCATTCTACCTTAATTATGTTTAATCTATGCTCTCCTTTATTTTATCCCAATCAGTCTCAGCATTGTTTTAATTGTATAATCATTAATATTTGGGACCGCTGGGCGAGTCCATAGCTATTTATCTCAGTTAAATATTAACTTCAGAGAATCGCAAACTTTATGTAACCTGACTGATCTCATGAATGTTCTGTTGTGACCATTTACCACCTTATTCAGCATCTTCCTGGCATGAAACTCCTGGTCCTCAGGTCTCATTTATATTTTATTAGGAGGCGTTAATATGTCTACTGATATGTAAAGGAGACAGTGGATGTCCTATATCCCCAATCCAAAAAGCTACTAGGAAAGCCTTAAAAATTCCTCATTGTCGGCTTCATGTTAGAATAACCGTTTGGTTTTCAGTTTATACCATCCACTGCAGAGTGTGATCAAAGTCTTCTTGACTTCACGAGTAAAGAACAAGTTGTACGTTGTGAAAAGTTAAAATTGCTTCTCCAAAGAGAAGAGTACCCTGTTCCCGGAGAATGACAGAAACCATTCGACATTCAGACCACTTTATCTGACTTCCTCACGCAAAGTGGCCCGGACATTATTTAAAGCCGTATGTTTACGGCAGCCATTTTTAAACATATTTATCACAGGTTAACCACTGCCTCTCGTCATCACAGAACACGAGCGTTTTTCAAAACGATAACCAGGTCAGCTTCTCTCAAGAGTGATGAGTCACAATTTTTACAGGGCAACAAGAGCCACCTCAGGTCTGTGAGTCCGGAACATACTAACAAGTTCTCAGGCAGGGATTGTTCCACTCCAGTATGCATCCAGAACCGGACCAGGCGGAAAAGGAATCTTCAGAAAGCCCTGGACTTCGCTAAATGCTGGAAGCCATAAAATCAATGACTATATGATACTCTGTAAAAGCATTTTAAATATGAGGTGCATTTCTGCTTTAATGGAGCTGTGAAAACAGAGGATGCTAATGAGGAGCCATTCCGGTCCATTAGAGACTCTTACTGGCAAGAGCGTCTGCTCTTTGAGGGCCACGGCGCAAAAGCAATGGGAAGTACAGGCCACAACTCAAACACCAGATACATTTCTTTGTGATTAATTGGCCTAATGTGCTTTGTGTGCATCAGGAGCTACAAATGCATATTAACCACTTTGCAGACAGAAGGGATTTCCCATTACTGCTCTAAGAGGGTTTTCTCAAGATAAATATAAACAGCAAACTAAAAAGGCGCCCGAAGTCAAGCTGCCCCACAGCATCATGGGTACAATCAGTGACCTTTTAGAAGTTACCCGACTTTCTTCTTAGTGCGTCTCACTTTAACTTGCTGCAGCTAAGGTGGTTTAAGAGGCAACACTGGTATGTGATGCTGTACACTATGCACAGTCACTATGAGAACAGGAAGTAGGGTGGGTCAATGATGGCAGTGGCCTCTGCAGAAGGTAAATGTAAGCTGACCAATCAGGAACAGCCAGCCTAACCAGGGCATGGAGACACACCACAAAGGAAGGCATTCTCGTCAAGTCCTACGCCACCAATTCCAAAATGCCCCCAGCAGCAGTGGGGACTCAAAGCAAGAAAAACTGCTTAGACGCTCAGGGTGAACTATTGCGTTATAAAGGCCCAGGGACAAAGAAAACGTACTTGAGAGGCAAAACCAGCGTCAAACACTGAAAAAAGGCTAACAGTTCTATAATGGAACAAATGTAATGCACAGAGCAATCCACAAGATGTGATGCATTATCTGCTTCTCTTGTACATGTCTTTGGACAAAAGTGCCAGATAAATAAAAGAAATGTAAATGTATAATAATAAAAAATCCTCAACCTTTCTGATACCTCAAGATAATACATTTACGTTATTTGCTTAATTTTTTTTTTTAGCTAGTCATATTTCATAAATTAATGGGTTGCATCTTGAAACAAATGTGAGGCGTGGTGTTTGTGAGGACAACCACACAGTGCTTGTCATACAGCAGGAAACGCCAGTCGCATCAGTCGAGGGGGTGTATGGGTTGCGTGTTTCAGAAAGCAACATCAAACGGCAGGAATGAAGTCAGTCATTTCTGCACAGACAAGCTTCATCAGTCCCAAGCAAGTCAAATTCGAGCGATCTGTTTGCATTATTGACACTGACAACTGTCGACTTCCTAAAATACCTTCCAGGTTAAAGCTGTACTTTAATTGACAGCAGATTATGGAGTCATATAATTATACGGTAAGATCGTCGGGATCTGAATAGTCAGCTTTTGTGTTGGGCAGAGTGTTTGAGTACTGGAAGTGACTCATAGGTTGTGAAGATAAGCTTTGCAAATGAACTGTTGCACAACTGAGGACATCCCTGGCAGGCGTGTCTGGACTGATGGGTAAGACATTGGAGAAGGGGATGGGGGTGCTGAGAGAGGACCAGACACATGAAAGAAGGCGTTTGGAGGTTATCTGCCCACCCCCCAGGCCACTTCAGGGTGTTCAGCAAGCCACGACGCAGGATGCCTGAAACAGGGTGGGTCCCTGTCTCCATCACTCGCAAAGTTTCGTTTCTGCTGCCAATAGCGGGTGGCACCAGCAGATTAGAGTAGCTAAAAAATGCTGAAGTTATGCGGGGATCAGAGATTCTGTTTCAGACGATGGTAGACACGTCGGGGAATGTGAGAGTGATTTTTTCAGCCTAACCTGATTCTCTCATGTAAAACTGATATTGTCCTGCATTTTATCAGTTACTTTTTACTCATTTGTGCACCAGAATAATTTTACTGAAGCAATCCAAGATTTATCAGTTTGTTCATTTTGAACCATGTACCTTCTGGCTATGAGACTCAACTCTTACCTGCTCACCAGTGCAGTTCAACTTGCTGTATCAAGTGGATCATTGCAGACCACAACAAGCCAACTACTGGTCTGAGCAGCCAAACCACTCCTAATAGGTTCCCAGCCAACATGACTAAGCTGATTCTCCCAATTGGACAGCTCTGTTTACGGCTGACTAAGTATGCAGACATACTGGAAGAATGAAGATTTACTTGCACCCTGCAGAGCCGGGATTGGGCCTAAATAAGCAAGGGTGTCCATCCCCCTCTGACCCTCTGAGAGATGTTTGTCCCTTACAGCATCTACAGTATAAGGCCTGGGATCAATGTGTATAATCTGCATACATAGCAGATATATTTTACAGAAAGCTGGGTTCCTCAAGTAATTAAGGATCACGCTCAAGGACCCAGTGATGAAATCATTTGCTGACCCCAGGAACTGAACCAGCAACCTTTGGATCACAGGCGGAGTATCCGAACCTGCTGAGCCTCTCACCAGCCCATATAATGTCCTTCTACAGTATGCAAATGGCTCTGCTGGCTGGACAAGAAGAAGATTATTATTAATTAAATAAAGACCCCTATATTGATAATTTTGATATGACCTTTTCTTGACCATGCTAATATAGCCTGTGAATCCTTTTGTTGTTTTTTTTTTGTTTAAGAAGATATTGTTAACTGGATTTATTTACGTTTATAGATAAAGAAGTTTTGTTGCATTTTTCGGCTTTGCACGCGTCCATTTCTTTGCTCGAACAATTTTCAGAATGGCGCAGGTACTGGATCTATCGCTATAACACCTGTTCTTGTGTCATCTCTTTTTTATAAAGTTGCTTCTCTTTCTGCCATGTTTTTTGTTCTTATATTCCTTCACTCCAAAAACATTGATGCTTCTTAATTTAACCTCCAGATTTTTGTTAGCCTCGTTTTATTCCAGAGTTCACACCCCAGGTCTGGTATCAACGTTTTCTTTGATGCGCTGGTTCTCCTTATATGTTCCAGATGCTGGTGTTATGCACCAAATACAGAATCTTCCCATAATTCCTAGATATGGTATATAACAGCCTCTTCTGCGATTACAATAGTCCCATCTACCATCAGTTACTTCCTAACAGAAATTTGTTTACCGTGCAGGCAATACTACTGAAATTGCAGGACTGCTGCATTCAGTGACAGTGGCAGTTTGGGGGGGATAGATTATACCACTGGCAAATTGGCCAAGTCATGCATTATTTGCATAGAAATGGTTTAGGGCCTCACTGTTAGCAGCACACAACCTTTCACTTGACAGAAATTAAGCGCAAATTAGAAACATTAAAGGTAATAGATGTATCGAAGCACCTTGCCAAGTCACAATGCTGTTGACAGCTGGTGACAGCAGTCATCAAATAGCCCAAAGAAAATCACAGCACGCACCGACATGACATGTCAGGCCTAGTTAGGCATTGCAGGCTGGGAAACGGCAGTAAAGTCACAACCATTCAAGTGCAGGGGCCTGGCCTCCCTGCTATTCTGCTAATGCCGCTCTTCTTTCGACCTTCTGGCAATCAGCCAGTCTGCCTCAACACCCCTACAGACACATCTGCATCTCATGTAGGTCCTTCCCATGCCTATTGACCGCAGCGGCGCAAACCATGTTTATTCCTTGCAGGCGTGGCAGTAACTCTGAGCAAAGTGTTTATGAGCGGCTTTGGAACTGTGTTGAAATCCACGTCGTTCTCGTTGCATTTTAATGCTCGCTTTCAGTAAATAATGGGAAAGATGTGGAAAAAGTGCAGGTTCATTCATTCAGATTGCCCTGTGAATGCATTGCCTCCTTTAAACACTAAATGTTTGCACAAGCTATTATTAACATTATAGGAGCATCCACGTAAAGGCTCACTATTCTTTATGTATGTAATCAGTCCTTTCACACTTGTGGGGAGCATTAGGAGATGAACCTGAACTCAGGCACTCCCTTGCAGACTGGGGGGGGGCTGCTGAATAATAGGATTAGTGGCTGTTTTGAGGGAGCCTGAGGGCAGACAAGACAGGAGAGAGAGAGGAGCACGAACACACAAACAAAAATAGTACAGCCTAGGAATTATTTACTTGTTGCCCTGGGTAGCCATCGTTATGTCTGCCATTAAAGAGATAACAGAGAGAGTGGAATTCTGGGAAGGAGAAGTCTGTCTTTGACCTCAGACCCCAAAAACCTCAATCAACAGACCCAACAGATATTATGTATATCTGCAAAGACGACCAGGTACAAGCAAGTCCTGGGCAAGTTTTCTCTTTTTAATGTTTTCTCACTGTCTCATGGGATAGATATAAACCACAACAAAACTGAGCTCATACACATTTTAAGACTAAGCAAAATCTGCAGCATTACTGAACTTAACATTGTAAAGTCTAAGGCAATAGGGACAATATCGGCAGAACAATGAAGCAGTGATGTTTCACCTCTGAAGTGGTTTAACAGCCAGTGTTTCCACTATAAATACTGCGAGTCATTCTTCAGGAGGACCACAATCAAAGAACAATGACAGGATTAGCCACTGTTGGAAGACTGCGTGACATGGTAATCTTTAAACGATGTTTTCACTGTGCATTTGAATTGTGCTTCCTTGACAGCATAGAACAGCCTCAGCTGCTATTAAAATACCAGAACATATTTATCTGTATTAACAACCAATTTTACTTGTCATGTGTAAATACCGATTATCAACCAGGCTTTCCCAACTTGCATGAAAAATTGAGCTAGTTTTAGTTGCCTTTGCTTAAAATGACCTTTTCCTCTACATTTTCAAAAATTTAGTTTAACAAAACATGTACATTGATTTTTAAATTGATCAATTTCTTAATTAATGGCTTATATATTCAATGGCCGGTTCATTACATTCATCTGCTTGGTAAAGCAAACAGCCTACTCCTGCAAACAGCCAATCATGGGGCTGCAAATCACTACATACAGCAAGAGGCTCACTTACTGTTCGACTCACCGTTAAAGCTGCGAAGGCGTCTGTCAATGTGGTGTGAGTCTTAGTGCTATATCTGGCTGTTCCAGTTAAGAAACAGCGACTGTTCTGGGATTTTGATAAACTATAGGTGTCTAGAGTTTACAAAGGATGCTATAATGAAGAAACACCCATGGGGTGGCATTTCTGTGGCTGAAAAGCAGTGTTGTGGAGTAGCTAACTAAAATTAACAACGCTACTAATTTTGACAGCAGTTTATTAGTAGTGCAACTACTTTGAAAACCCTGTAGGTTTTTCGGTAACTATTTTTTTTTTTACAAAAAGCGATGTAACGTGGCAAAACGCTGCATTGTTGTAAAAATACTACAGGTTTTTTTGTTGTAACCCTTCTAATTGTCACACAGCAATTCTGAAGTACCTTGGTTTACACCAAATACAGAAACTTTTTTGAAGCCTTATTGTGATTGATGTTACATAGTTAAAAATATTGAAATTTTCATTTCAATTTTTAGCATCATGTTTCATGTTTTTTAATTAATTTGCTTTAAGAGTATACTACAGCACAGACATTAAGTATTACGGAATGAAATAGCTTTGATGTCGTTAGCTACTTTTTTTCTGTAGCTTATAGTGTAGCTAACTACTATATTAAAACTGTAGCTTGCCTGTAGCTTAGCTACTTCTAATCATAAGTAGATTGTAGCTTGAAAAGATACTGTTTAAAAGTAGCTTCCCCAACACTGCTGAGAACAGTTTGTTGACGTGAGAGGTCCGAGGAAAATTACAACGTAACGTGAAGGTTACAAGTGCAAAAATCACAGCTCAGTACCACAGTTGTGTGCGAAAATTCTTCTCTGAATGCACAAATTATCAATCCTTGAAACGGTTCTGGAGCCAAAAGTTGGTCCACTGAGCATAGGTATCATAATACAGCTATTCTACAAATGAAACAAACATCTAATGAAAATTAACAGTCATACAGCCTTTTGGCAGATCATACAGGACAATGTTGAATGTCACAAAGCAAATCTGCTTGCTGAAGCCAAACCGCTTAGAATCATTAATTTTGCAATCAAACTGAACTGAACATAATAATGACTTTACTAAGCAAAGCCTTACATGCTTCCAGTGGAAATGACGCATTGTAAACTTCAAAGTGCCACAAGGCATGTGACATTATGAACGAGAATATAGTAAATTATAAGTACTGTGCAAAAGTCTAAATGACTTGCAAATATTATGTCTTAGGCTGCCAAAGAACGTCATGTATAAATTATTGTCATGTTGGTGTAAAACTATGGTTTTATGTCTGTCAATGTGTGTTCGCTTTAGTCATTTCAAAACCTCTGGAAATTCAGCCCATAATTTGCAGTAATTAACAAATACATCGGTACCCATGTAATTGTTCACTAGACCACTAGCACAAATTTAATCAATACCTCATCAAATTAACTTAATTTAATTAATTAAGTGAGTTGATGGTGAAGTTTAATAAATGCATGGAATGACTGAGGTGTCCCTTTGTGGACCAAAGTGATGTTCCATCCAAGATATTAGTGACTTTTTGGAGAACAACATCGTAGTTTTGTAACTGTTTATTTGCATTTTTGAATGTTTATCTGAGCAAATATACATGTACTACACATGTAAATAGCCTTGAAAAATTGACAACCCAAGACTTTGGCACAATACTGTAAGTAGCAATTTTTCTACACTAGATATGTACAGTTGGTGTGTGTGTGTGTGTGTGTGTGATTTTATGTATGTACATCATTCCATAATTTTTCAGATTTATGATTGATACTGTCCATGCTGCCAGTTTCCCCTCCTCCTCTGCTGATTTATTGGTTTATTGGGTTGTTTTAAGCAGCATGTGTAGCTACAGTCCATCCTTTAGCAAGTGTACCTCCTGCAACACTCTAAATTCCCATTTCAGCTCCATGAGCAAGGACCCAATTCAAAATAAATCTGGAAGGACACAGCACTGGGACTGTACCTGTCAGCAAGTGTGCATGAATCCAGTGTCTGCACCCGCGAGACATCACTGCATGCAGACGGCCACAGCATGTAGCTGTATCTGTGTATATGTGAGAGAGGATTTTCTCAGCAGAAAGTGATCTGATCTGAAGCCTTAGATTCATACCCTGAGATCACAGATGCATAGTTCATGTAGCGTCAGTACCCATACTAAGAGTTCCCTTCTTTCGGGGAGGGTGGGGTGAATAACTAAGATGTAATTATATTTACTTCATTACATTTCAGTTTAGTGAACAAAGCAGGACATCTTGATCTCTAAAACAGCCTCGAGCCAGGATTACATGAAGGACAGTGATGTTCCCATTAACTGGAGATTTGAGAATTTGTGTTAACAACGCTGCAAGAACAATATGGTTTTGCATGATTTCACTCTGGTCCAAAAATGGTGACATTTCAGTAAGTGAATGTCAGTCACCTTTTTGTTAAACTTGCTTTAATGCTGTTTATGATCAGCGAGACATGGGTTTTGTCCCAATGACTCTTTTAGTTGTTATTTTTCAAGCTACAACGTATCAAAGTATCCAAAGAACCAATCCTCTCCACACACACACACTTGTATTCACATCTTTGTGGGGAACCTCCATTCATTTGTATGGGAAAATCCCTAATCCCAGCAATGACAACCTTAACCCCTACCCAGCCCTAATCTTAACCATAAGTAACCAAACAAAATACAAGACTTTTAGCATTTTTAGATTTTTGATTGCAGTCTCAGATTTTTATAAAATGGCATTTCCCCTTTTGAAAATATATACCCCCTCCACACACACACACACACACACACTTTCTCTCTCTCTCTCTCTCTCTCTCACACACACACTATTTCTCTCTCTCTCTCTCTCTCTCTCTCACACACACACACACACACTATTTTTCTCTCTCTCTCTCACACACACACTCTTTCTCTCTCTCTCTCACACACACACACACACTATTTCTCTCTCTCTCTCTCTCTCTCTCTCACACACACACACTATTTCTCTTTCTCTCTCTCTCTCACACACACTATCTCTCTCTCTCTCTCTCTCTCTCACACACACACACTATTTTTCTCTCTCTCTCTCACACACACACTATTTCTCTCTCTCTCTCTCTCTCACACACACACACACTATTTCTCTCTCTCTCACACACACACTATTT
>JAODKE010000020.1:8883609-8896185 GCA_026779605.1 Mormyrus hasselquistii
TCTCTCTCTCTCTCTCTCTCACACACACACTCTCTCTCTCTCTCTCTCTCACACACACACACTATTTCTCTCTCTCTCTCACACACACACACACACTATTTCTCTCTCTCTCACACACACTATTTCTCTCTCTCTCACACACACTATTTTTCTCTCTCTCTCACACACACACACTATTTCTCTCTCTCTCACACACACACACACACACACACACACACACTATTTCTCTCTCTCACACACACGCACACACTATTTCTCTCTCTCTCACACACACACACTATTTCTCTCTCTCACATACACACACAAACTATTTCTCTCTCTCTCGCTCTCTCACACACACACTATTTCTCTCTCTCTCACACACACACTATTTCTCTCTCTCTCTCACACACACACAATTTTTCTCTCTCTCTCTCTCTCTCTCTCTCACACACACACACTATTTCTCTCTCTCTCTCACACATACATACACACACTATTTCTCTCTCTCTCACACACACACACACACACTCTAAC
The DNA here is from genome assembly GCA_026779605.1 of Mormyrus hasselquistii. Classification (NCBI taxonomy): domain Eukaryota; kingdom Metazoa; phylum Chordata; class Actinopteri; order Osteoglossiformes; family Mormyridae; genus Mormyrus; species Mormyrus hasselquistii. The sequence goes on from JAODKE010000020.1 coordinate 8,884,126, forward strand.
TCATCCTCCTGGCTCTCATAATTTAACTAAAGAGCTGGAAATATGTCTCATTAGGGTCTGAGTGTTGTCATTCATTAACAGCAGACAATAAAAATAAAAACAAAACCATCCATCCAGCCAACCATCTTCAAGCCGCTCTTCCTGTCCAGGGTGGCAGGAGCCTATTTTGCACAGCAAAAGGCATTTGACTGAACTTCCTAGACATGATGCCACTAAAACACAGAACACAAACGTATAAAATACGAAACAATGACAGACATCCTTCCCACCTAATTGCCTAACTGTATAAATGAATGAAAACATTAGCTGCATTCCAGTAGTGGCTGTCATTCAATTTTCCAATTACTGAGGTCAAATTCACGCCATGGTAACTCCCGAAGCATAAAGCAGCGTGAAACACTCACTGCTATTTCTTACATCTTTCCAAATGTCATTCTGAGCCGTATTAACCAAGAAGGACTGATAGGCAGTGCAGGCTTAACCTTGTTTTGGGCTCCATGTGTCTGTGTTATTAGTCAGGTTTAATCAGCTCGGCAGGGGGGGCCAGTCATCCGGATCCAGAAAAAGAGGACCCTAACCCTCCCCACCAGGGCGACTACAACAAAGAGTCAGCCTGTGACAGCTGGCCAATGGGAATGTAAATAGAGGCCCAGTGTGGCAGCTGCAGGACCCCTGTGAGTCTGACATTACCGCCACGTCGTAAACACTGGCGCCCTCAGGACACCCCCTTTTCTGAGGGCTGCCACAAGCAGCGAGGCTGAAACATAAACAGGGACACTGGCAGCCTCTGGGAGCACAGGGAGCGAGAAACATGAGCGAGGACTCGGGGCAGAAACGGCGAAACCATGTTTGACACAAAGTAAACCATTAGCGGTCACAGAGGGAGCACCGTGCTGGGGTCAGAGACTGCAGTCAGACAGGAAGGCGGGGGGGGCGGGTCAAAGCTGCAAGATGCTGTGTGTGTGTGGGTCATGTATAGATTAAATGTCCCCACAACGTGACAAAAACCTGTTATTTTGACATTGTGGGAACCATTTTTTTGTTCCCCACAAGCGTAAGCACAGTTTTATAAAAATCTGTGACTGCAATCAAAAAATCTAAAAACCTAAAAAGACCTATATTTTGTTTGGTTACTTATGGTTATGGTTAGGACTGGGTATGGGTTAAGGTTGCCATTGCTGGGATTATGGTTTTGACCATAGAAATGAATGGATGGTCCCCACAAAGATATGCATACAAACGTGTGTGTGCGTGTGTGTGTTCATGTGTTTGGGAGAAGTGGGGGAGGCAGGGGGCTGTGGTATCGAGTGTTGTCCCAGATTTCAGAGGAGAAAGTGGACACTTTATCAGATACCGCAGAGAAAACAAACCCGAAGCAGCCAAAGCAGTGACATGGGAGATGCTTGTTAGGTCAATGTTCCCAAAGCGCCCCGTCGCAGCAAAGCCTGGGGCGTCCATGCTGATGGAAACTCTGTTTATTTGACTTTGACCAGGAGTTAGAACAGGAAGAGGCTCAGCAAGCCGACTCGGGTCCCCAGCCCTGTCCATGAAGCAGCACCATTACCATGCTGATTAATTCTCATCCACTGCTAAACTGACACCTTCTGAGTTACTATCGGCAACTGTAGCCTCCCATTTACAGCTGGATAGAGTTTATAGGAAACTAGGCACCTTAATCAACATCATAAACCTTCTGGGGACCAGGAACCAGAGGGTTTCATGTGGCAAATATACCAACACGGTGCTATGGGCTGTTCCTCTAGTTTCTTCTTTTCGATCATGTTCACTGGTCCAAAATGTGATGGAACTGCTGGTATGGGATGAGGTAAATTTGAGATAGGATGCCTTCAGGCTGATACATGGACAGACATCCCTCATACATCCCAGTGCTGGACCTGTGGACAGTCAGAGCCCTCTTCATTGGGTCAAGTCACCAAGGAGCCCAAGAAGTGAAGAGGAATATGGAGAAACAGCCACCTGGATGTGACATTGCGCTATCATGTGTGTGAGACTCCTTCATAAGATCAGGTTGAGGCCAAACTGAGAAAGTGAGAAATATTATTGTTCTCTGACACATCCTTACATACATGTACAATGAGGTGACCACTTATCAGAGACATAATCATATAATATTTACTAATGTATATATATAAAAAAAAAATCTTGAATACTTCATTATTTTTTCTTGAACAACACGCAACATAGGTACTCATATATGCCAGCATGAAAAATGAAATGGCAACATTAAATAGGATGATGACACACCAAGATAATTAATACCATGTTTGTAGTCATACAGAAGCAGGACCTTCCATTCACTTTTACAGCAACAGAAAGTGCTTTCTGGCCTAACAGCAAATGCCATCGTTACAGCCTAAACACTTAAGGTGTTTTCTAGGTGAGAGTTACTTAGTTGCTCAGACCATGAAGCTCAGAGTAAATGACCTCTGGTGTCTCTTTCAGGAGTGCACTGGATACGAGCGCTCTTAGCATGTCAGAGTCCTGACAGACTCAGCCCCATAAAGAACACCTCCCGCCCCCCACCAGACCACTACTCACAGCTATTTTTTGCACTCAACTCGCTCACTGACTTGCCCCAGGGGAAATACATTAATGGGCCCTTGCCCCTCCTCTCCTGCTGATGATTGACATAATCAGCCTCCGAGCCTGACCACCCCTACAATAAAAACGTGTCTTGAGCTTTTCCGACCCATGGGGCAATTACAAACCACGTTAGACAGGACAATAGATTATCCTGCTCATGGACAGATACATCTGCCACTATATTAATGGATTTTATCAGTATCATATACCAGGAGAGGTGTCATTCCACCCAAAATATAACTAAATGCTACAGTTCAAACATCATCTTTGTTTCCTAGACTAATATTTCAAGTTAGGGCAACATTGAACTTTCACATTTTACAGTTACAGCTGCGTAAAATCTCGGCTCATTTAAGTCTCCCTTAGAAATTATGTTGTACGTGATAGATGAGATGCAGGACTCATGATCTTAGACTACGTCACCATCTGGTTCAAGCTACTCTTTAATACATGTGCTAAGTTTGCTGTGGTTTTCAATGTCTTCACTTTCACTGCAGTCTTGAATCTGTTTGGTAACTTGATTCTGGCTCTTTTGTGTTCCCCATCTTCTCTGTGACGTTCATTGGCTATCGTCATAGCCATTCATATATCCACTCACTTTGCATAATTACCATAAAACATGTGTATATTCATGACATGTCTGTAATTTAAGCCACACGTGACTGGATCACTTTTCAATGGATTCACATGATAGCAGATCCTCAGTGATACTGTTTACTGGACATCCATCCTGGGAGTTCCTCTGCCTCTTGCGGGATGTTGCCTGGGATACCGTCCAGGCTTCCCCACTGCCCTAGTTGGGATATTTGGTTGGGATATGGATGAATGGATGGATAAATTATAATTTTTTAAAATTATAATTTTTCTGCTACGAACATCTGGATGAAAGAAAAGAAATATGGTAACACCACTGTTGAAACGGGCTGGTTTGATATTGGCCCATTTCGAAACAGAACCCAAAAGATATCTTACCCCTGGAAAACCAAACTTCTTTCAGTAAGAGAATAACCAATAAAACAACCACTTAATAATTCTCAGATCAGATCATTTGGACTCAAATTTTTTTTAAAAATAAGCCTGGCAAAATTACTTCAGTGGTCAGGAAATGAAATATATTGTGAATGACGGTGATGTGACGCAGAAGTGAATCTGGCCTTCAGTGAACTGATTGGATGCTGTCTGTTTTTCCCCGTGGCTGCAGACTGCTACATTTAGCACTGGCATAAGGTGTTCTGCAGCAAGCCAGGACAAATCATTCAGTGGCATTTTATTCTGCCAGTGTTACTAGTTGTGAGAGATGTTCTGTACAGCCATCACCAGCCATGCTGGAACCTTCTAACACGCAGCCATGAATGGCGGATTATTTACGTCAAAAAACAACATACGTATACCTCAGGCAATGCAAATGTACCCCGTGAATATTTACATTCAGAAGCCTTTATATTACTGTGGTAATCCACTGTATAAATCAGTGGATATAGTCCAAAAGAGCTGTATAAATACTGGAGAACATTTGCTGGTCCCCAGAGTGAACCAGAGGCTGGGAGATATTTTACTGATAGCTTTAGTGCTTTGGAAACATGCACCAGACTTGGTCTGTGTGACAGAAACCAGAATCCACTAGGGTTAGGTCACAAAGTGTTACCAGATCTTAGCTCTAGGATGCTAAGGTAGCGCCCATTCCACACCAGGTCATCAACATCTAGAGTCTGCACAGACCAGAGGTGTGATTGGTGTCTGATTGTAAAATTGACCCAGTACTACTTAACTTCCCATGCACAAGCTTCTGGATCAACCTACATAAGCTTCTGGGCCACAGGCCCCATAAGCACCAGCCCCAAGGATCACAAACTGTGTTTCGTTCCACCGTTAATGGTTTCTTTTGGGTTATTGTTTCAAGTCAACTAACCTGTTTCTTTTGGCTGTAAATCAAGTGCTAACTGAAAGGTATTCTGACACTGGCAGGGCCCTGGCGCCTAAGGACAGGAGCCGGCCCTGCTGCTCTGCTCGCATGGTCGCTCCTGAGCCCGGTAATACTTCAAACAGGTCTGATGACGGGATCTCGCTCAACTTGCGGGAGTCTGGGGTTTGTGCCTCGGTGTCCAGTGATGTCTTGCACTCCTTTAGCCTGAGGGAGAAGGAAAAGAAACAAAAACAAACAAAAATAACAGCCAGTGACTCAATGACAGAGTAGAAGTGTCCACAGCTCTGAGTATCAAGGCCCACAAAGATAAGAAAATGAAGGGGAGAAGGTCAGTAGGGCAAGCAAAGCTCTGCGCTTGTGTTTATTTTATACGCTTTGGGTTTCCTGACTGCTCCCAAAGACTGACACTGCTGTCTATCTTACACATGAGGCTGCAATTTATGTCCCAGCAACTGGATACTTGCTACCATGTCATTCATCCATGCCTCTTTTTGGTGTCTTACCAATAAACATGGCCGAAGTTCATGTTCTTGCACACGCAATGAAATAAGGTAATTTACCAGATGCAGCACCCCCTTGGCACTCCAGGGGCTGTGAATGGCGGAGTTTCGGCTAGCAGCTTGGCCAGAAGCGTCGGTCATCTATCAGCGATTAGGCCATCAGTCAGTCTGAGCATGGGGTGTGGGCTGTCAGGCTGGACAGAGGGCAGCTACATGCCTCAGGGCCACTGATAAGGCCTCTCAATCAGATCTCCGCACACTATCGGGAGGAAGTACTGACAGCAGCCGACAGATAAACTAATAGCCAGGGGGGCAATTCCACCAGCGAAGGCCCCTTGATGGCAGGTCCCAGTATCTGGGAAAGGTCCACAGCTGGCCACACCCTGAATGGGATCTTACATTTCCCAGCTCAGAGAAACACCATGTAGACATTACCCAGGCAAAACACGTCCTTTTACCCAAATTTGCGGTGGGGGGGGTGGGGGGTGGTATTCATGTTTGCATGTAACTGTAGTGTGCAAGATCGAGCCCCGCTGTGCTTGGAAAGCAGTGTGAGCCAACCAACTCAGTTTTATCCAAGGTCTGCATCTCCAAATAGGGACAGAGCTAATTTCGAAAGTCTGCTATACAACAAATTGGTTCCTAAATCACTTCCAAATGCAGATTTTTCTAAAGATCAAATATCTGCCCCAGATGTGAGACACAATAGAGGAAAAATATATTTATTATACTTATTTCCTATCTTCAAGTGCATTATAAATCTTTCTGAATAGTGCATGAACTACATGTGAATTTTATCATGCGCCATTCGAGGATAGCTTCCCAGAAAGGGGTAACCCAGACTAATAAGCACTTAACTGGAGGTCCTGAATGATTGCAGAACCACACACAGGCTCCACAGAGATGGAGAAGAAAAATAGACATCACCATGGAGCTTTGGAATGAACGTTGCTGGGAGAAGCACTGCAAAGATACAAAAAAGTCATTTTTATCAGATGTATTAGTGGGTTTTATCAATATAAAAAAAATCAAGGAAAATTTCAAGGCTCATATAATCGTCTTGCTTGTTTTAAAATCACGATTTTCTTCTGCAGCTAAGAATGCTGTGTTTTCAGCCTCTACAGAGAACGTGCAGCTCTTCACTCTAAAGAGTTTCCCACAGAAAGGTTAGGAGAAGAGATGAGCGATACGGCGGGAGCGAAAGGCTATCAGCAGGCTGCCCATTAAAGCTGCTTTACTGATTAATGCCTGTCAGAAGATGGAGAAAGTCATTTTTGATTCACTCCAGACTGAGTAATTACATGTGTGCAATCTAATGAATTAGTATTTAATTCACAAAACAGGCACTTACATATGTTGGTTGTTACAAATAGCTAATTGGAGATCTTTGTGTTGGTACATTGTTGATTTGGTGATTCTTGCAAATAAATAAATAAATGTTAACTAAAGTTAGTGAAGTTGTAGCCAATTTTGCAGACAAACTGCAGCTTTACCTTGGTTCCTATCCTTACTCAAGTTCAGGAGCTTTGCATAATTGGGAAAAATGATTGTATGTAAGGGCAGCCAAATGAGCTTACTTGTTACTTAGGAGGTAAGTTAATGGGATTCTTCTGGAGAAGGTGAGGAGTTAAGACCTCTGATGGACTCACTAGTCTTTGGTGCTGAGAAGATCCAGTTTTGGTGGTTTGGGGGACCAACGAAAGGCCCTGAAGGCTCATCCTGTATCTAAGCATGTCCCACTTTGGGGAAAGGGGGTTTGTATTCATCTTACCATTTTACCAGGACCAAATCAAACACAGCGAACTCTGTTCCCGGTGAGGGACAGCGCATATGAAGGGTGTTGTGGGAAGGTTCTACACTGAACAGAAAGGAAATGTATAAAGCTAAACTTTGATCTGGCCCTGGCACAAACTGCCACACAACTTACAGCCCATATGCCAAGTGTTATATGAAACCCATATTAAAAAAATAAATCTCACTGCAGCAAAATGGGAGCATTTCTTCCAGATATACAATCAAGGGGTTGACAGCAACAATGGTGCTAGCCGGATAGAGAGAGCAGGCTCTATAAAAAAAAAAGAATGGTGTGTCTCTGTAGGACTCTGTGCTCGGAAGGTTGCCAGTTCAAATCCCAGGCCCTTAACCCCAAAACTTACTCTCACCTGTATGTGTCTGTGTGTCTCATGGAGAGCAAGATGGAGTAGGTGACAACTGTCCAAATGTCCCACAAAGATGAATAAAGTACACTATATGCTGCTATATAATATATTAAAATTACCATATATATTATATATTTACTGCACACAAACCATATGTCAAGTCTGTGGACAGGCTAATTCCACCTAGTTGTGCAGTAATTTAGCCAGAGACTTTTGCCCATTTGCACTTTCCAAGACTCTTTTCTCTAAGGAGTGGAATCAGGGCACCTCTTACAGTAGCTCTCTCACTACAGGGCTGAAGTCATTTGTGTTTCTCCCCTGCTTTAGTCAGCTTAGCCTGCAACTGGGTCTTGCGTAGTACAGATATGAATGGGAACACAGGCCCGAGCCTGGCAATTTGGAGGTCCTGACAGCAGGCCACTGCACTCCATCATGAGAGCAAATCACTATTGGCCTGTCCTTTGGCAGAATATCCCCCCTACCACAGCACAAGGCATGACAGGGCAAGTTCAATCAGTCCTCAGTAACTAAAAAAATGCTAACATGACTAGCTTAAATGATGGGAGCTATTAATTCCCCAAGGAATGAGGCTCATTAATCATAAGCATAGAAAATGTAGCTTTTTTTCCATTACTGAGTATGTGCTAGGGGTTTGCGACACCAAAGCTGTTAACACACGACAGGACTTTTGCAGCACCCTTGGAACCTACAAATGAGACAAAGTAAAAGCCCTTGCTGAAGAAATTGGCAGTGGAATATGGCTGACCTTGGAAACAAGGCAAGTTAGAGAGCAACATGCTCTATAGCCAGCCAGGGAAGGGCGTGAGGTGGTTCCGTCGGCTGAGTTTTCTCTAGCTTGTCAAGTGGGGAGATGCGGGTCTGTGGCTCAGGCTTGCTCTGGGTAATTAGCCCCCTGGCAGTGACTGATAGCTCTGTGCCGGAAAGGAATGCCAGCTAGCCTATAGCCTGTGAGCTTCATGGTTCAGCTGACGGTTCACTGACACATTAGAGGGAAGAGTCAGTCTGGGGCTGTGTGATCTGAGGCCTGAGGAATACCTTAAGGTGATGATACACAGGGCAACTCTTTCAGCAATGTTGTGGGACAACCGCCAACCAGGTGAGACAAAGGATGACGTGTCTGCATCTGGATGATCATAAAAGTTGCCCATTGCTGATCAAAGTTTTTCAACTATAAGTTTGTTGTCCAGTATGGGAAAGTGCCACAGCAACACTGGTCGGCAACACTACCCAACAAAGTGGCTCAAAAGTCGCCCTGGGTATCATCACCCTTAGACCTTCAGCTGGGAATGCTTATGCTGAGGAAAGAGCACAAACTCACCCCAACTGCAATATTCTTGCTTCACTTCCTGTTTGGAGATTTTAGCCCCTCCCCTTCACCAACTGTGACAGGCCCGGAAATAGATTGAGCCCAGGCCTGGGGCATGATACTAAACTGTGTTGCATTCTATTTGTTGATTACTATTGATTTTCTGTGATACTTCATTTAAAAATCAATGACCTGTGGGAAGAAAAGTAGGCCGGCTGTACACACACTCTCACATGCTATTGTTCACCGGAAAACACTGTAGCTTTGGCGGCACTCTGGCAGCCAATTAGCGGAAAAGCTCTTAACAGGTGGATGTGCGTCTCCGCGATCGATCCCCGGCGCCCCTGCCCAATCCCAGAGAGTGGCCGTAAATCAGGATCATCGGTGTTACTTTGAGGACAGACAACTTTCCCTTGCTTTCCATCTACTCGTTACATGTCACGTGGCCTCAACGACTTGGGTCGGGGGGGGGGGGCATGTGGCCTGCATCTGAGCATGGACATTCTGCCCTTCTGCTGTTCCGTCTGTCTCGGCCAACATGGCAATAGAGCCGTCCTTGCTAATGTCAACCAGATATTCTGTTTTTTTAGCCTGCTTCTCAAATAAAGGTGGCTTGGTGGCTCACTGGGCACCACTGGAGCCTCACACCTGCAGGGCAGGGGGTCTTAATCCTGGATCGCATGTTGCATAGATTTCCTCTGGGTTTTCTGGCTCCTTCCTTACGCCAAAGACATACAGCTAGGCTAACTAAAGATTGAAGGAGCTTTTGCACCATGACAAGGTGGCCGAGTGGTTAAGGCGATGCACTGCTAATCCATTGTGCTCTGCATGTATGGGTTCAAATTCCATCCTTGTTGAGTATTTAGTGTCAAACGCAGTATGTGGTTTGGGATGCTGTTCCTGTGGCTTTTAAGTCCAGGTTGGCAGAGTGATGTATCTGTTGGGCGCCTAAGCAAGGCCCTTAACCCCCAATTGTGTCAGTGACTGTCTGATCCTGCTTTGGAAAAAAAGTAAAGTCCAGTGTTTCTCAACACGGTCCTTGGGAACCCCCAGACGATGCACATGTCAGGACTGTTTTTGCTTCCTCCCAGCTCCCTGCCAGACAATCCACATTTCTAATGCCTACCAGGAGCTTAGACGGAGAAAAAACATAGAACATCTGAGGGTCCCTGGGTTGGGGCCAGGGGAGAAACACTATCTTAAACAAATCATATCTAATGTATGACTTTGTGTCCTGTGATGAACAAGCACCTTGTCCAGGATTTAGCCTAGCTAACCCAGCTTTGTGCTCTATGCTGCTTGGAATTGCCCCCCCCCCCCCAAGTATAAGCAGTTAGTGGATGAATGGATTTCTAATATATAATAGAAATATCTATTATATATTAGAAATATACTCTTTATATATACTATATAAAGAGTATATTATACTTATAAGAGTATATTATACTTATATTATATTTATACTCTTTATAGTGTACAGCGAGGTATCCCAGCATCCCCAGCAGCAAGATCTCAACAGGAGCAGGGACCTGAACACTTAACAGCACACTGTGAGCACCAGAATCGGAGAAGACCAGCCCGAGTATGACGGTCCACTAAGGTCACATCCAGCAAACAACAGCTGCCATACTCACATTACCTCACACTTTCTTCAGGTTCAGCCAGTTGAATTTTCCACCGTTTTCACCCAGGTTTATTTTGACTATGACTTGCCACATCTTAACAGTCATAGCTCACAATGAAAATCCGTCGTCTGGCTCCGTTGGTCTTACCCCCATGATAGCAGATAGTTGATTGAAGATTAATGGTTACCTGGATGAATAATGGATGTCAAATGTTTCGTTATTTAATACAGCCAGTTCCTTTATTTGTAACATTTTTTTCTTGCTGAAGCTGGATTTAACTTGCTCTGTCATGTCTTATTCCTTACTGTGAATTTACATATGCTACCAAATAGGGCAGTTGAGGAAGGCACTTGTGGATGGGCTGTGCTATGAGGGCCTCCTCCGGGATACAGGATGTCCCATGTGTACATGTACTAACAGTGAACACGACCAGCACAGTGCTGGTTCTTCCCACCTGGCAAAGGGAGATTGACTGACGGACATGAATAGGTACATGACAGATGCTAATTATTCATCCCTATCACTGGGTGAAGGACGCAGCCTGTGGCTGCAGTCTGGTTTCCATACGAGAGTGGGATTCACTGATAGAACTGTGGCGAAGACAGATTTAACTCTCTCATAATCATATGACCCATTTCTCAGCAGTTAATTATGAACAGCGCATGGATAATCACATGACCCGTCCCTCAGCAGTTAATTATGAACAGCGCATGGATAATCACATGACCCGTCCCTCAGCAGTTAATTATGAACAGCGCATGGATAATCACATGACCCGTCCCTCAGCATTTTATTATGTACGGCGCATGGATAATCACATGACCTGTCCCTCAGCAGTTAATTATGAATGAGGTATGGACACCTAAGCCAAGAAAAGTTAATCCCCAAATATTGCATATTGCACCAAAAGCAACTTCTTGTTTCTCCTGACTGATGAGCTAATAGGTTTGCTGTAAAATACTGGGATTAATGGGAAAATGCATCTGTCTAAGAAAGATGTAGGATTTTATGGTGTGATAAAGATTTAATACTAGTCTTGGTTTGACCTTCATAGCTGTACCGCTGAAGGAGAAAATTAGCATGTGTACATGTCTGCGCATGTGTGAAGGTTTGCACCTGCCAATGTGTGCATTTCTGTGCATATATTGCTGGTGAGTGCTGGAATGTGAGCCTGTGTGTATCTGTCTGTCCATTTTGCCCAAGTGGGTGTGCATTGTCTATATATGCATGTATGTATGGAAAGGAGGTGCAGATGTGCAGCTCAGTTTCCGATGGGGACACAGCTCTATTCCTGTTGGTTTTTCAGGTCCAAATATTTGAAAGGAGGGTGGGATTACTTGATAAAGACCCAGAATGTGCACGTGCTTTCCACTGAAGTCCAGTAACCTAGTTCCTGCTTCCGAGTTCTTGGGCTGTCCCCATTGGGAAGGTTTGTAGTTCCTGCTCACTTTTGTGTCGATTTCCCGCCGCGCAACTGGAATTTTAACCTTTATGCTAAATAAGCAAGGGAGACACAAATGCTTGTAGGTTAAACATTATGCATAATTTTATACTGCCACCCCAAAATATTGGAAGATGAATAGTTGAATGAATGAAACTTATTGGGGGGATCGATCGTGGGGTCTGAGAATACAGGATAAATCCGTCCTGTATTGATTCAAACTTGATGATTCATTTTATTTATATTTTATTTATATGTCCTGGGACATTAAATATTTATTATTAAATAATCCAAGTAGATTGATGTTTTGTTTTCCATGGAATAAAAAAGATGTAATGTTATTCTGATAATAAGGTTTCACCACCGTCAATTACACAAAAATATTGATAGAATTTTCCGATACAGATAAAGACAAGCAGAAATGTTTTAAAAGTAATTTAGATACAAAATAACAATAATAATAATTTATTATTAATAATA
>JAODKE010000020.1:8903125-8922512 GCA_026779605.1 Mormyrus hasselquistii
AAACAACAGTCAGGACCCGTCCCCCCACCCGAAGGCGAAGGGAGGCTACCCTCTCGTCCACTGCGGTAAACCCCAACATACAGGTGTCCAGCCAGGGGGCAATAAGTATGCCCACCCCAGCTCGGCGCCTCTTCCCGTGAGCAACTCCAGAGTGGAAGAGGGTCCAGCCCCCTTCGAGGAGACTGGTTCCAGAGCCCAGACCATGTGTCGAGATTTACCATACCTGTTAGTAAAAATGGGTACAAAAAAGTACCAGTTCTTAATAATCATTTTTTCTACATCCATAATTTTGTTATTTGTTATTGTTTCACAATTACTAATACTTTGATAGCCCAAGAGACATGTACTTCATATATTCTATGAAAAGCTCAATATTGTTTAACATTTACATTGTTAACATTTTGTGGTAACGATGTATATATGGTGGAATATACTTTTTATATTTTGAGTGCCTGAACTTCACCAACATGTATTCCTAAAAGTTGTGCATGTGACTCTACTGATAGATTGCTAAAAACAGGAAAAAGTTTTTTTTTCTCCAAAAATTCTGCAGCGAAAATGTTTCCAGATAACAGAAAAGACTCACATATATGTTGTGCTTGGGTATACAATGCAAAACAGTCTGATCCCCTCAGAACCTTACTAAACGAGATGTTAGTAAGAATGTATGTGTCTATGTATGAATGATGTTGTTTACCTCTGTGTTCCCATACTTCAGCACACTCTGTGCCTACCTCACCTTACTATCTCTAAGTGGCAGTCTGTGAACTTATTGAAGTTGACCACAAGCTGTGAATGCATAACTAACATGGTATTCACCATAAGCTTAAGGATTCTTACTATCACTAATTCCAAATCACTGCAGTCCATCCTGGAATGATGTCATTGGGCCATGGGCCTTAATATGACTGGATGTTCCAGACTTCATATAAACCAAACGGTGAAATTTGCTCATAAAAAGGACCATACCCTCCATTTCTGGCTGCTGAAATCCACATTTCCTGTATCCAGCCTCTGGTTTTGTGATTTTGATTCTGTACTCTAGTTGCTCTGCTTTGTGTTCTAGTTCCTATTTCCTGAGTCTGTTCCATCACCACTGCAGGACTGGTGCACATGGCTACATTGTAATTTCAGCTCACCAGCAGCCCAGGCACCCACTGGACAGTCAAAAAGGACATGGACATGTAAAAAGGAATCACTTGTCCTAAGAGGAAAAATATCCAGACACGCATACAGACAGGACTACCCTGTGAAAGCACTTAGCGGCTGCCATCCTGAACAAGTTCAGATGCTGAAATAACAGATACCCATGTGGACAGATCATATTTGTATTGATTCTGTTACGACTGATCTACACTTAAGGCCGACTCACTCAGAGAGCATAGAAGGCATTTGCCGTAATTTTTGTAACATGATCCCCGGCATCCAGCATTTTATCTAACAGAGTGTTTGTTTCCGAGAGAAAGTGCACGTTAATGATTTGCCTCTTTTCGGGAACACCAATCTCGATTTCTCAGGGGGAAAAGTAAATAAAAGCAAAATACAAAGCAAAGCTTTCAAAGCAAGAAATAACACATCAAATAATCATTTTCTGCATAAAGCTTAGTTAAAGATATTTAGTTGTTAACCAGATGATTTTACCCAAAGGAGTGTACAATTATAGCAAGCCGCTCTCTGGAATTTACAGAAAATCAGCTGCTCCGAATCCATTTCAGTCAGACCTATTATGTTCATCCTGTGGAACCTAGCAAGAGAGAAACCATATTTCATGCAATTTGCACCTGAACTCTAAGTTCACAGACTTGCCTAGAGAATTCTGCAGAGGAGGAGAAAACTACAGCATCAAGAGATTAACGGTAGCAAGAGGCTGAGGTGGACAGTTCAGGTCCAGAAAGTAAAAATTCAGACCAAGATTTTGTTACAACCAATTGGTTGAGTATACAGTCAAAGTCAGTGCACTGGTTGAAACAAAATCTTGGTTTGGATTTTTACTTTATGTATTTGAACTATCCACCTCTGGTAAGAGGCATAGAAGAGGTGAGGGTACTCAGTGACCAAGGACGGTGTCAAACATGGCACATCATTCGGTTTCTCCCTACGGGGAAGAAACACACCCATATGCACACCCATATTCTACAAGAGACATTGAAGCTGCTTTTATACGACACAGTTCCTTAAAAACTCAATATATTGAATAAAGCAAATTATGTTACACTAATTCTTAAAGCACCAGGAACTTTTTGTTACAGAAATACAAATCAAGAACTGATTAAGAGTCCCTCAGGACATTAGGTCAAAGTATTTAAAGAACTCTATGTGTAATTTCACGATGGGACTGAAACTCACCAGCCAATAAAAGATGCAATAAAGAATGCTGTCAGTCATGGCAGCATGTTTCAGCATGTTCCAGCATGTTCCAGCATGTTCGATTATCTGAGCCATGCAGTCTCACCCTTTAGTACAAGTCCTGATCTGGGCTTAGATTATGCACGTTAAAAGCTATCAAAAAGCCATTCATCTCCATACTTAGGACAGGTCTTCATAAAATTAACATACTGCTAGAAGAGAATCATCAACGGTAGCTGGGCATTGTGGGAATGGTGCCTCGTTAACCCCTAAACAGGTCGTCGTTTAGTGGCATGTTAAGAATAAACCTGCTGCTAATGAGGACGGCAAAATGAAGCAAAACTACCTGCACTGCAGGTCTTATAGCGCTGTGAAACACGAACAAGCTGATCAGTATGAGGAGCCCCAATGCAGAGCAGAGGGAGTGAGACGCAGGCTGCAGCAATGAGTGTGCATACAAACCCTTGCATGACCCTTGTAGCACCCCAAACGCATTGCAGAACACCCCAGCCTAGTAACCAGAGCACTGAACTGTCAGGATCAAACCCTGCCTGGCCAGCAGGTGTCGCTCGTCATCCTTTTTGTTTGAGTTGTTCGTGATTATGACCCTCACCTGTGTTGTTCCCAGCCCTAGTGTTTGTTTGATTGATTGTATTTGACCTGTACCTGTCCCTGCTTACCTTTGTTATTGGTGTATCTATGTGCCAGTCCTTGTCCTTGGTAATTGTGTGTTTGTAGCTGTTGTTACCCCATGTTTGTTGCTAGTGTCCTTTATGATGCTCTCCATCTTAGTAGAGCGGAGTCTCTCCATCTTACTTTTTATGATTTACCTGCTTTGTTTTGACCCCTTGTAGTCTTTTTGTTTCCTGTGCTTTTTTGAATTTAATAAAGTCCCTTGTTTATTGGAGCTGTGATGTGGATTATCTCTTGACCTTCATCATTATCAATTAGCAGTATGTAAAAATAGCTGTCTTGTATACGTAGATCATGTGTGGTACCAGCCATTCACATTAACTGCACAGAGCAGAAATGGGCATGCACAGCTCACCTGTGATGTCATTGACAGAGCAGAAATGGGCATGCACAGCTCACCTGTGATGTCATAGACAGAGCAGAAATGGGCATGCACAGCTCACCTGTGATGTCATAGACAGAGCAGAAATGGGCATGCTCAGCTCACCTGTGATGTCATAGACAGAGCGGAAATGGGTGTACACAGCTCACAAAGAGAGCAGCATGGAGGGTTACCGTTTGAAAGGCTGTAATGAAGCCTAATTGCTGAGAACTCACAGATCACTCCAGTGCTCGTTTGTATGTAGAAGCTGATACTCCTGGGTCTGAAACCTGCATCTTTGAATAATGTGGAGCCCGAATGCTAACACTGATAAAACAAGCTCATGTTACTCTATGTTTCCATGCAAATTTATGACACGTGGCACTGCTTTATGTCAACGCGGTGGGAGCACCAAGTGCTTCCATTGCAGGAGCCTTGTCCCCCTCCGGTGGTCCCCCAGCTCAGATTTTTACAGGCAAAGCTCTAGGGAGCCAAACCACTGATGTACATAATGATATAGACTCTGGGACAATGATATGGTCCAGACAGACACCTACTGAGGCATAGTAATCTGTGGTACAACAAAACTGTTTACTATTAGCTTGTTCTAAGTCAACACCAGGACGTGTATTTTGGGGGTGGTGCATGGCTCGGGGCCCATGTTCGGATGGTCACTGGTTCAACTCTCATGCCAATGTGATTTCACGGTTGGACCCTTGAGCAAGGCCCTTAAACCTCAATTTCTCCAGGGATTGGCTGACACTGTTTTCTCAATTATACATCATTTTGGAAAAGTATGGTTATGTCCCCGTTTATGCTCACATTATGTTTGTCACGTAAAAACCTTCCAAAGCATGGCATTCTGGGCTATGGTATGGTGTGGGAATGTGAGGTGGATCAGGACGGTTCCACTTCTGCTGCCACATAGTCTGATTACTGAACGCAGTTTCTGGCAGAGGTGTGAGGGGTTTCTAGTTACAACAATTCTACATCATGAACATCAGATGTTCCTAGAACACTGGGTAACACCTTACTTGATGGGGCAAAAATAATATAGCATTATACTATTATTTATGGATTAATTAACCACAAACTAAGTCTTAGTTACATACTGCTCTCATGTTAATGGCATCATTAATGAATAGTGATGTATGTTTTATCTCAAGCAGTTAATATATTTGTTACTATATTTAATAATTCTCTAAACCTTTGTGAACTACTAAGGAACTACTGAAGGTATAAGTAATGAATAACGCAAGTGAAATAGTGACAGTATATTTCTTCATCATGAATGAATGGTGACAGCTTTCACCTCAAGTCGCAACTGTATTTGTTCATGATTTGTTTATGATTTGTTATTATTAAGTATTTGTGCCCCTTCAAGTGTTACAAAACAGTTTCCCAAATTGGTCCTCAGGGACCCAGATTGGGCCACATTTATGCTCCTTCCCAGCTCCTGGTAAAACGTGGACTGTCTTAGAACCATCAGCATGCAGCTACAGTTTAGAGAGTGCTATTTGTTTCTTCTGTGTTTAATTAAACATACCATGGCGTGTCAATGGAAAACTATTAGGTGAGCGGGTGTGGAGATGCATAGAAAAAGCTAGTATATGTGGTAAATTGTGAGATCTATAAGATTCATAAGCGGCTACATTAAGAATGTGTAATCTTATATGTAAGGCAGTCAAAGAAGTCTATTTATAAGGGTAGTAAGTGTATATTTGCTCAGAAAAAAACTTAAATTATTGACACGATAAAAAATAAGAATTTCTTCTGTTCTCCAAAAAGTTACTTTGTTGGATAGCTAGAAGAATACCTTCAGTTCCCAAACCTTTCCTAATGGACACTTCAGCTGTTCCATATGTTCATTAAATTTCACCACCAGCTCAATTAATTAATTAACTTAATTAGTTAACTTAATGAGGTACTGATTAACTAAACCAAGTAGGGTAGTGGTTGGGTCATAAAATACATTAGTGCAAGAAATACTGGGGCAACTTTAGAAGGTTTCAAAACAGCTAAGCTGACAGATTAGAAAAGAAATACTATCATAGTTGTACAGCAACATGAAGATTTTTGACTGCCTAAGACTTTTGCAAGGTACTCTATGTAGGGAGAGTGCTATGAACGATTCAGTCTGTGAAACTGCTGCTAATGTGGGGGGGGGTGAACATCTGCTAAGTTATTGGTGTGTTTCAGAATGTAGTGGGAAGACATTTCATGACCCAAAAATACAGACAGCAGCCATACTGATGCAATTATCATGCAGGGCAGGTGAGGTTATGGAAATGGAAAGAGATTGCATTCAGAGGACCGTGACTCTGGAGACCGTAACTTGATATTATCCCGCATAACCAACAAACGGAATCAGACACATAAATGGCTATAGGGTTCCTGTGCTGCTAATGACTGTCTTCAAGTGAAGAGCTACAGGCTCAACAAAAAGAAGGGTGTGTGGGGGGAAGTGAAGATGCTCCCCTCAAAACTCATCCAAACAGGTTAAGCTGGATAAAGAGCTGGTGGAAGATCAAGCTTTGAGGAGAATTTGCATAGTGATAACAATAGCTCCTATACCAAAAGGCAAGTGCATTGGGGGATCTGACGTAAGACAGCAAAATTGTAGAAATTGGTAGAAGCATGATACTACAGAGAGGTGTAAACATTTCAGAAAGGGGGGATGTGAAAGGTCGTGGTACTCAGGTTCAGACAAATTACATCATAAGAGCATATAATGATGTCAGTGTTCAAAGCCAGTGAGACACAGACACAGTACTGAGACAGACACAGAGGTGACAGAGAGACTGTACCTTTTTGGACTCCCTGAGTGGTGTGCTGGTTAGCACACCAGGAGGAGATTCCATCGTTTTGCTGAGAGACTTCAACGCTCATATGGGCAATGACAATGTGGTCTGGAGGGGGGATTGGGAGGAACGGCCTCCCTGATCTGAACCCAAGCACAAGGGTGTCCATAAGTGGACATGGTACAGATATGCCCCGGGCTACAGGTCGATGATCGATTTCATAATCGTATCATCTGATCTGCGGCCTTCTGTCTTGGACACTCGAGTGAAAAGAGCGGCAGAGCTGTCAACTGATCATCAACCGGTGTTCGGTTGGCTCAGTTGGCAGGGGTTGAACCAGGTTAGACCTGCTAGGCCCAAGCAGGTAGTTTGGGGACACCGTTTCGGACCTCCATTGTGGAAGCGGCCTTACGGCTCGGGCGGTTTCGGAAGCAAAAACCCAGGTGTGGGAGGAGTTTGGTGAGGCTATGGAAAGACTTTCGGTGGCCTCATACAGGTTCTGGCAAACTATCGGGAATATCAGGAAGGGGAAGCAGCTCCTGGTTCCTACTATTTATAGTGGGGAGGGGGTGCTGTTGACCTCACCTGAGGACATCACCCGGTGGTGGAAGGAATACTTTAAGGACCTCTTCAACCCTGACTTAGATACATCTGCGTGCACTGCCTTTGAGACATCTGAGTGCCGCTGGATTGGCAGACCGAGGTGGTGGTCCCATTATTTAAGAAAGGAGATCGGAGGGTGTGTTCTAACTATGGGCGGATCACACTTCTCAGCCTTCCTGGGAAAGTCTATTTCGGGGTACTGGAGAGGAGGGTGAGATCCATAGTCGAGTCTCGGATTCATGCAGTTTTTGTCCTGGCCATGGAACACTGGACCAGCTTTACACCCTTGCGAGGGTACTGGAGAGGTCCTTGGAGACTGATGGCATAGCTGCATCTGTATCAGACACAATTGCTGAAAAAGGGATGGGATACAAAAATGAAAAGATATGAAGCGGAACAGCTGGAAATAAGCAAATTATTTAATTAAGGAAATGTGTGTTTTACAGTCTTTCTGCATGATCTTATTGGAGGTGTTCCAGATCACTCACACACCACTAGAGACTCACAGAGATGGGCAATACCATCTTAGAGTGCACGCTGGGTTTGACAGTGAATGGTTATCTCACCCCATGGCAGCCCATTACGATCAATATCTATTTCCTGTGGCCTCATATTGCACAATAATGCTCACAACACCCCTGTCTAAGCCACCCACTTGGTCTGCATTTAAGGAAATCAAAAACCCAGAAATCTCATTAAATAATGATTTTCCCATGGCAATTGGCTGACTGGGAGGTGTGCAGATTCCACTAGAAACACTCTCAACATCTAATTTCTTTAGCAGATGATTTTCTTTTTATGTAATTTTGTCCTCCCAAAGCTTGTATTAGCAGTAATGGTGTGACTTGGTATAGAATAGGTTCGTATAAGATGGTGCCTGTGAGACCCACCCCCCCTCCTCAGCTGTCCAGGACTAAAGGTAGGCTGTGTGAATACCACTGCAAGATTCACAGTTACTCATGGACATATGGGGTGGCAGAGAAGGTTACAGAAAGCCAGTTTAGCAAAAATGGAAAACCAGTTTTACGTACCAGTGGGGTTTAACCCGTTTTACGTTGCCAGACCCTTTCTCAGCAATTTATACCTGTCAGGGTGACAGGAAAGAGGTCAGAGGTAAAAGAGAGGAGGTGCAGAATTAGCTAAAGATCGACACTTAACCGCGAAAGGGAAGGCTTTGTTCTTCATGACAGTTTTAAAAACATTTTTTAACAGGAGTGTCCTTGTCAAAGTGTCCTTGAGCAAGACACTGAACCCCTAATTGCTCCCGGTGAGCAGGTTGGCACCTTGCATGGCAGCCTCTGCCACCGGTGTGCGAGTGGATGGGTGAATGTGAGGCATGTGTTGTAAAGCGCTTTGAAAAAAAGCGCTATATAAATATAATCCATTTACCTTATAAACAGGAATTTAAAAAATGAGGAAATTAATAGATACACACCATGGATAAATGACAAAATGGAAAGGTATAGGTTATTCTCCATGTGTAGCCTAGTAACCCTAATGTGTTTTTAGAGCCTGGGGTGTGCAGCCTGTATAGATGGAGCTTTAGGCTTCTACTGTAGTTTGTGCCATTTTTAAGGAATCACTGGAAATGTCTGTGGATGGTACTAATGTCACAGATTCCTGGAAAAACTTTTATGGATGTCTGATACTTCCAGGAATACTCTCTCCCAAAGGAATGCATGGTGTCGTGTTCCTAACAGGTCATGGGGACATGCGACTGTTTACTTCATTCTTCCTCGTCTTGGCATATATGTGAGGGTTCAGGAATCGAGGAATCCAAAAGGCATTCATGGGGGAGGGGGCACCCTGGTTTGACCATGTGATGCAGTCTCCTGTGACCCAGATGCTGCTGTTGGAAGAACCAGATGATGGCAGATATCTTTTTTAAAGCAAACTTTGGTTCCCAGAAATTCATCGCTCTCTGCTCTACATGCCCAGTAACAAAGTGAATGATGTCACAGATTTCCCATGTGGAATTCCAGATGGGGTTCACTGCCAGTAGAATGAGGAGTACAGAAGGAACAGTTTTAAGCAGGAATCAACCACAGATTTTCAATACAGTGTAGGGCGACACATTAACCAGGTGCAGTGTTCAGTGTGACTGAGGAAAATTGGAGATGTTCCATCTGGTAAACCAACTCGACGTAATAGAACGTAAACACTGAATAGCTAAAATCGTATCTATTAACTAATAAGTTGTGTTTAAGAGTTTTGATATGGTGGAGCTAGAAATTCTGCCCCCACTGACAAAACGTTCCCTTTGGCACCATCAGTAAATTTTTTGTTTTGGGGGGCCCTGAATCTGCCAGGGTATGCATGCCCACCTCTGACACCCCTGCATGGGGTACTCATACAATTTGGTCTGTAGAAAAGATGACCCACAAAAGCCTTTCAAAAATCAAACCATGGGTGAGAAGGGAATTTCTTTGACCTCAAAAGGGCCTCCTCCAACCAAACACTGCTTCCACCTCAGTACAGGAGAAGACTTATCTTCACCGCCCCCACCCTACATACACCCTACTTACATGCTGTCATCAATCTTGCCTGCCGCCATAATGGCTTGGGAGCAACCTATGGTAATTCCCTCACTGGGATACCTTCACAGCTCTCTCTGACACAAGCCAGAAAACAAAAGGAATGTGTGATCATTAAAACAAGATCCATTCGGAGAAAATATATATGTATTTTAATTATATGTCAACAACACCACCTACTGGTAGTCAAAAAATCATGAAATTGCTTCTGATGTGGGATAAGATACCCAATACTGACAGTCAGGCACGTACGAAAGTACATTACAGTCTAGGTGGAAACGTTTCTATATTGATGACTATATCGACTTTCATTGCAACACAGTGGTGTTGCTGTTTCCCAGGTGACACCTGAAATCAGGACGTCACATATCCACTCGAGAGGGGCAGGCCAGGGTCACACTGAAGTCATAACTCACATTCCACAAGGCTCTGGTGCTTATCATGCACCATTGTCCACTTCCTGCTGCAGGTTATCAAAAAGGAAGTTCTGGCAACATGTCCATGGGTCCATCCTGTGGCCTTGCTCTGCTGGCTTGGTGCCTGGGGGCCTGGCTCCACCGTTGCTGCCTGGGACTGTAGAAGCTGGTGGAGACTTGAGCAGTGTTTTTTCTGTTGTATGGCTGTTTCCATAAGGACCACGTTCAGAGGAGAGCAGAAACAACCGACTTGACCTTCTTCCAGTACAGTAGCACAATGTGCAGACCTTTTTCATCAGGGTACAGTAGTGACCACCCATCAATGCTGGTCACCCCGTTAAGTGACGCAGACCGTGACCTAGGGCTCTACTGCCTGAGTGGGCAACAACTAAAATGAACCTCCCAAAATGAAACTGGGAAACTGGGAGGTGCCACGGGGGTGCTGGTTTGAAACTTACCTTCACTTATTACTTTGTCTCGCATTTCTCTGATTTTTCTCATGATATTTAGGTGCCAACAGGAGACACCATGCAGAATAAAAGAGGGAACATCGCCCTCTGGTGGTTAACTCTTCTAAGCGAATTCAAAGTACAGTATGTCTCGTTCTTTTTCCGTAACTGCTTATAAAATGCAGGGAGCCCCTGGAGTCTGTCCAAGGAAACACAGGGATGGACGTAGGCAACAGTCAAGAACAATTTAGAAACTAATCATGCTGAACTAGGGATGGCAATTTGTGGGAATGATTCCATAAGGCTATAACTAATCAAAACAAGGACTGACTGGCACCGGCAGGGCAGGGTGACCAAATTGAGACAGACAGAGTGAACAGACAGAGAACGTAAGTCTTTAGTCTTCCAAAAGGATAGGTGCTAACCAGTTGACTAGAACAAATGTCAAACATGTAATACGTGACGAGACGGAAGGTACAGAGAGGGGGGGAATGGCCCAAACGAGCTATAAAGGAATCAAACTGATACATATGGTTGAGCTTCTTACTGCACATGCTGAATGTATGTCAGACGGTCGCTCCCTGATTGCAATCTGCCAGAGAATAAACTTGCACCTGCAACTTCTCCATGTCTCAGCTGTTAATCACTGCTAATCAGCGGACCCGCTGGAGACAGCATACTCCAACAAATTCCACTGAAATTCTTTTCAATCTGATACCAAGCAATATCAAGGCTGGTGTTCTGATTCTGATATTTCAAAGTGTGTGCTTTAAATGGGAAATATAAAGAGTTTGATAACAAGTACATTGGTGTATTTTATATAATAGTCAGTAGTCCAACACTGTAGGCTTACAGTGCCTTCCATAATGTTTAACACAAAGACACATTGTCTTCATTTGCCACTGTACACCACAGTTTACAACCAAACACCATAACATTCTCATATTTTATTAAGGGACATGTTAATATATTTTTATGTAGAAATTATATCACTCTATTCTCCCCCCCCCCACCACCACCATTTAGGGCACCATAATGTCTGGGACATGTGGCATCCCGGGTGTTTTTGAGTACTCACTGGGTGTTTAATTGTGTCCGTAGGAATTCCTAAAAGAGTTTTCAGCATGTAGTCTATATTTTCAGCTTTTGATAAATTTTGGAGTCTGTTATTGTAATTTGTCAGCATGAGGAGCTGGGCCAGTGGAAGTGGGGGGGAGGTTATTATGAGGCTGAGAAGAGAGACAGAAGAATAAAACAGGAAGAGACATTGGGCAGACCTCAGGATCGCCAAAATCCACGGTCTGGAACATTATTACAAAGAAAGGGCACTGGGGAGCTTTGTGGTACAAAGATGCTGTTAGGCCATGGAATTTACAATTACAAACTGTATCATCAATCTAACTTGTTTGTCTCCAGTTCTGTTTTTTTACATTTTTATGAAGTGTTTATCTAAAAACGATACCTTCCGGCTAACACCGATTTTTTTCAATGGCTGAAATGGTAATATAGCACAAGTACAATGATTATTCATCAAATGGATGGAATGAATTTGCTGTAATTAATGTAATGTTGAGCAATAGTAAAACCAGACACTAAAAATGCATTATGTGAGGGGTGGGTACATCACAGGGTATTCCAGATATTCTGTAGAAGGTAAGAGCATAACATATTCTATAACGTTCGCAATGCGTAGGCAACATTACTGGCTACAACTACTCATTCTAATAGAATAGTTAGTGTGCCCCATGAGCAGGAACTTGTAGGATGTCATCAGACATCTGATCTTTTTTTATATATATTCCTTCTTCACCTCTTCCAATGATAAAATTTCAGACGGAACCTCTGACAACACAATGGATAGACATTATATTATAGGATATTTTCCCAACATGATTCAAACAGGAACTCTTACCAGGAAAATGCTAACCCTATTCCATCCTTCGTGTCAACTCATAGGCATTCTCAGAGAAAACGTTAAAGACGTGAAAGTGATCCTATTGATCACTCTGTGCTTGTCAATTTACCTAGACAGGTTGTCCATGGATCTCAGGATGGCATCTGTTTTGGATTACTTAATGTTTTTTCATTAACTAACAAGGGTTCTTTGATAAGTGAATTAGTAACAGATCTTGGTTTTGATTTTCTATGCCTGACTGAAACATGGCAACAGCCCTGGGATTTAGCTAATTTTAACTACACCTCCGGGGTTTGTCTATGCCCGTCAAGCTCGTACTTTAAGTCGTGGTGGTGGTCTTGCTATTAGCTATTTACCTAGCTATAATAAGAAATATAACTGTGTCTGACACTATGTTATCTGATCACAAACTAATCTCATTTAAGGCTTACCTACCATTATTTAAAAAGCGGCCTTGCCCTATTATGTTTAGAAATATCAAAAACATTGATCTATCAACTCTTACCACTGAAATCTCTTTTGAAATATCTTGGCTAGTAATGATTATTTATCCACCCCAGATGATCTTGTATCATATTACAATGACAGTCTTTATAACACCTTTTCAAATTTGTAATGGAGTTGGGCAGGGAAGCATTTTTGCACCTGTTCCGTTTAATTTTTACGTGAATGACCTTTCTAAGCAGTTAAACATTGGTAGAACTGGCTGTATGGTTGGAAGCACTATAGTAAATCACCTAATTAATGTATGCTGATGACTTAGTGGTGTTCAGCCCAAGTTCAGCTGGTCTCCAGCACCTCCTTAATGTGTGTTCTGTCTACGGTGAACAACATGATGTCAAGTGGGGGGTATTTTAAGATCTGCAATTAAAATATAATAGCCCAGATCGAAGCTGAGAGTTAGACATGCACGTACACATCCATAAAATCAGTCATCTGATCAACCACCGTTACCTATTCCTTCTCATTAAACCCCTTAGGAACCCATGTGTCCACCTTCTGAATCCATTCCCTTTCTTTCTCCCTCCTCTGTTTTATAGACCATGTGGATCCTGTCTCCAGCCCGGAAATCCTAAGGAAGCTGACCCCCACCGCACTTAAGTGATTAACTAATGCCGAAGTGTTTGACTTCTTTATAATACTATATAGATACTGTCTGAGTCTAATCTGAATTGAATGTTTTGTCTCCCCAATGTACCTCTTTTTACAGTGTTCATATTGTATGATGTACACCACGTTTAAAGTTCCTAGCGCGATATTATCCCAAATTGGGAAGTCCTTGCTGTCCACCTGAAGTAAAGTGAGATGTCGAAAATGGAATGTCCAAGGAGGAAGAGCTTTAACTGGTCCAGATACAAATTTGGATCTGACCAATAGGGCCTGCAGATTTTGTTTTTTCTATATGTTCTGGGTACTTTTCCTGTGTTTTAATGAAGTTCTCCCTAATTAACCCATTTAACCTTTTTAATTGCTCTGTAAATGTTGTTATAAAAGGGATGAGCCCCCCTAATTCAGGTTCCCAAATGCATTCCCTACCCAGATCGTGCAGTGTTCTACATTTGATTGACCTCAGAAACCGTTTGGTATAACCTCTGGACCTAAGAGCTGAGAATAAGGTTTGTGTCGCCTCCTGGAAATGTTGTTGCTCCAAGGAGAGGCGGTGAAATCAGATCAACTGAGATTTAATTAGTCCCTTGAATGTATGTTTTGGATGATAGCTGAGTTTATGCAGTAAGGAATGTGTATCTGTAGGTTTGAAATAAACCTTAGTTTTTAACTTTTTATCCCCTGTAACTGTAGTACTGAAATAGACCTTTGTGTCTAAAAAAATAACTGATTCCCAATTCGTATTATGTTTAATTTTAATATAGATGTTGTGTGTGTTTGCCTTTTCCAGAAATTTTTGGAATGTGTCCTCTCCGCCCTGCCACACTCCAATGATGTCATCCAGATACCTGAAGTAAACCAA
Organism: Mormyrus hasselquistii; assembly: GCA_026779605.1. NCBI lineage: Eukaryota > Metazoa > Chordata > Actinopteri > Osteoglossiformes > Mormyridae > Mormyrus > Mormyrus hasselquistii. The sequence continues at coordinate 8,917,213 of JAODKE010000020.1, forward strand.
AGGTAGTTGAACACAACCCTGAAAAAGACTACTTTTCCAGTCTGCCATGTAGATGTTTGCATATGCCGGGGCAAATTTTTTGCCCATAGCAGTATCCTGGATTTGTAAATATACCATTTTTGATCAGGCTAATCTCTAATATCTGTAATATCTGTTTGTCTGGGTGATCTAGGTCAGGATGCTATGTACATCCCTTTTAAGGTTCAGGATATCACCCCCTTGTGGTGTTGGAATGAATGACAGGCCCTTGTTTAAAAGTTCTTCCTCCAGCTGTGTTAACTTAAAAGACTTGGATAAATTGATTATCTGTTTATTATTTTTATTATTTTTTTCTTTGTTCCCGATCGTTGTGTGGGGACAATTCAGTCCTACAAGTCACCCGATTTATGAGTTTAACTGCTGTATCCAATAATCGAAAAGGGATTTGGCTGTTTCCTTAGTCCAATGGATGTTATCCCTGGGATCCATCTTAAACCTGAGGCCATGTAATTCCTGTATATAACTACTGTATTTTAAAATGTAATCATTGATTATTTTTAAGGTGTCTTGCTGTTGCCTAGGCAACAGGTCTGAATAGTTTATTAATAAATTATTATATAATTGCACTTTTATATGGGTGTTGTTCCCTATTATTGATTCCCAATCCTAAAATCACTTTTTCCGTATTCATATTTGATCTGGTTTTCTGTAAAACTGTATGCAAAAACTTTGCCCCTGGATAACTCTCCACCAGAATTTGTGGATCTGTAAAATATGGTATTTTACTTAAGTTAGAATCCCCAATAAAGATAATTGGTTTTTCCGCTGTCAATGTCCAATCCAATGCTATTCTATTCATGTTAGGATGCCTAGTTGGTACCCTTATTACTTTCTCCAATATATCTATCTCAATCTGCCCCAAGGAGGTCTCTAAAATCTCCCCACAATCCTCTCTTAAGACTACCACAGGAGATTCCCTATTAATTGCCTTAAAAGTAGGGGCCTCAGATTGAGGTTTATTTTGGACATTGCATTACTCCACATGCTCATTCATCACTTTCAAGCCCTCACAAGGCATTGGGATCTCCTGTTTCCATCCTTCCTGACTTGTCGTATCTGTAGTTAAAGAGACAATGTTATACATTGTATCCATCACACTGACATTACTTACCATCTGATTTGGATTGTTTATGTTAGATTTATATCCCATTTTAGTGCCCCCTGCAGGGGGTTGGTTATCCATACTATGGCGAAATTGGACATTGACTTTTACCTGTCACTTATGTGTTTCCAGGACAGTATTTTGAATCTCTGTCTTTACTTATTGCCGAGGACCCTCAGGACCCTGCGGTGAAATAATTGTTTGTAATTGTTTTTGTTTCGACATCTCGCTTTGTCCAGTCCCTACCACGGTTTTCCCATTTTGTTCTAAGGCCCACAGTATCCTACATTTAGCCCATTCAATCGTTCCTTACATTAGTTTGTGTCTAAATCTGTTCCCTGCCCATTTTCTAGCCATTTCCCACTCCCGTTCATCCCATCCTTTAACCATTTGTACTAACCTTTCCAATACCCCCCATAAGGTTCCTGTAAGATTATCATATTATGTTCCATCCACATGTTGGTATTTTGTATTACCCGATTTGTTGTATATTCATTTAGGCATGAGGGTTTTATAAACTGCTTCAGTTTATCAACCTGTCAACACATCCCTTTTGGAAAAGTTTTATTCTATATTGCCATGTTAATATTTGTTCATGGTGTATTGCCTGAATTATTTTCTAATAGGTTTTTACTATTATACATATTGTTCATGTCCAATGTTTTCCCCTTGTTCAATCCTATTGGTGACCATATTTCCCTCTGTTGTTGGCCCTCAAGCTGTCCCAAAACAATGAACCTATTCTTAAGGGAAAACATTAATGTTTTTAAATGGTAGTACTCAATTTTGGCCACCAGACGGCATCATAAAAAGTGAGAAAAACTATTTCCCCATGGTCAAATCAAATAATTTTTAAACAAAGACATTTTCATGCTGTACAATAAGCTAATAAAACATGCACTAAATTATTTTAATATATTTATTTTACATGTTACAAGTTTTTTTAATTACCATATAAAATGGCCAATATAATGTGAGAAAAAAAAATTCTATTTCCTTGCTGCCATCTCGTGGTCAAGCTAAAGTTTTGCAATGATGGAAAAAAAAAAAAAATGGTTTTCGATTGAAAAATTCCTACAAATTTAAGACAGGCGGACTACAGGCACTGTGTATCCACCCTCCATTACTACTTTTCCGCTACAAGATCTCGGGGAGCCTGCAGTCTGTCCCATGCAGCACAGAGCAGAAAGCAGGGCTAAGCCTGGGTGGGACGCCAGTACATCGCCAGGTCTCACGCTATTCACCTGCAGTCTGTCCCAGAATGCACAGGGCAGAAGGCAGGGCTCAGCCTGGGAGGGACACCAGTACATCGCCGGGTCTCATACTACTCACCTGTAGTCTGACCCAGGCAGCACAGCGCAGAAAGCAGGGCTCAGTCTGGGTGGCACGCCAGTCCATCGCCGGGTCTCACACTTTTCACCTGCAGTCTGTCACATGCAGACAGCAATGCTCAGCCTGGGTGGGATGCCAGTCCATCGTCAGGTCTAACACTACACACCTGCAGTCTATTACAGGCAGCACAGGGCAGAAGGCAGGACTCAGCCTGGGTGTGACACGAGTACACCGCCGGGTTTAACACTACTCACCTGCAGTCTATCACAGGCAGCACAGGGCAGAAGGCAGGACTCAGCCTTGGTGGGACACCAGTACATCGCCGGTTTTCACACCATTCATATGCAGTCTGTCCCAGAATGCACAGGGCAGAAGGCAGGGCTCAGCCTGGGTGACACCAGTACATTGCTGGGTCTCACACTACTCACCTTCAGTCTGTCCCAGACAGCACAGGGTAGAGGGCAGGGCTCAGCCTGGGTGAGACACCAGTACATTGCTGGGTCTCACACTACTCACCTGCAGTCTATCACAGGCAGCACAGGGCAGAACGCAGGGCTAAGCCTGGGTGGAATGCAATTGTACCCAGATTTCTCTGCTCCTTCCCAGGGTAGGGTTTCCATTTAATTGACCAGATGGCCTGAGTTCCACTTAGTGCATCAGGTGGCCGGAGATCCATTTAGTGGATCAATGGCCAGAGTTCCATTTAGTACCGGTGGTTCAGTGAAATTGTACACAGGTTTTGGTGCTCCTTCCCTGGGTAGTGTTTCCATTTAGTTGACCAGGTGGGGAGCAGTCAGGGGAGGGCTTAAGCCTCGCCCCCCAAGGCTCCAGTGGTGTTAAGATTATGGTTAGGGTTGGAGGTTGTGGGAATGATTCTATAAGGCTATAACTAATTAAAACAAGGACTGACTGGCGCCGGCAGGGCAGGGTGACCGAATTGAGACAGATAGAGGGAACAGACAGAGAATGTAAGTGGCCTTCACTTATCTTTAGCCTTCCAGAAGGATAAGTGCTAACCAGCTGACTAGAGCAAATGTCAAACGCGGTTGACACGTAATACATGACAAAACGAAAGGTACAGAGAGGGGAGGAAAAGGCCCAAACGGGCTATAAAGGAATCAAGCAGATACATATGGTTGAGCTACTTACTGCACGTGTTGAACGTATGTCAGAGGGTCGCTCCCGATTGCAATCGCTTAGATAATAAACCTGGACCTGCAACTTCTCCACGTCTCAGCTGTGAGTCTCTTCTGATCAACAGACCCAGTGGAGACAGCGTACTCCAACAAGGTACCGGTGGGTATTAGGAAGTCTACCCAGGTTGGGGTGCACCTTCCCTGTGTAGGGTTTCCATTTAGTTAACCAGGTAACTGGAGTTGAATTTAGTTGACCAGGGGGCTAGGGTTCCATTTCTCTGTTTTTGGGGGCATAATGCACGGCAACTGTCACAGTGGAAGTGGGGAACAATCGGGGAACGACTAAAACCTCGGCCCCCTAGACTCCAACGGTGTGAAGGTTATGAATAAGGTTGAAGGTCCTAGAAAGTGTTCCAGAAAATGGTGAAATGGGACGTGGTCCATCTGTTCTACTAAATGGAACTCAGGCCACTTGGTCAACTGAATGGAAACTACCCAGGGAAGGTGCACCCCAGCCTGGGTAGTTTCCATTTAGTTGACCGAGTGGCCGGAGTTCCATTTAATGGACCAGGTGGCCCACGTTCCATTTCACCATTTTCAGGTGCATAATACACAGTATCAGTCCGGTCAAGTAAGGGCTGAAGCCTCGGCCCCAAGGCTCCAACGGTGTTAAGGTTAGGGTTGGAGATACCAGTGGGTCCTAGGAAGTCTACCCAGGATAGGGTGCACCTTCACTGGAAAGTGTTTCACCGAGGGTCAGCTGGTGCCTGGAGTTAGGTACAACCCTAAGTCAAAATCCAGCCCTAGGTCAAAGTCAAACCCTAAGTCAAAGTACAACACTAACCCTAACCCTAGGTCAAAGTTAAACCCTTGGTCAAAGTCAAACCCTAAGACAAAGTACAACCCTAACCCTAAGGGTCAAAGTCAAACGATAACCCTAAGTCAAAATCCAACGCTACATCAAAGTCCAACCCTAGGTCAAAGTCTAACCCTAACGCAAGGTTCACTTTGCAAAACCTAATTCGGGACGTTAGGCTGAAACAGCAGGCTGATGGAAAGTAGGAAAAATGCTACTAAAGCATGCTAAGTTGTGATTTCCTAACCATCACAGACCCAGATCTGCCAGAAACACACATTTTAATAGCTATAAATGCCATACTTTTTCAAACCCTAACCCAAATCTCAGATTGCCAACCCTAATTTAGAGCATTATGCTGAAACAACAGGCTGTTGTAAAGCAAGAAAAATGCTACTAAAGCATGCTAGATTGTGATTTCCTAACATCATAGACACAGAACTGCCAGAAACAAATATTTTTATGGCCGAAAATGCCATACTTTTTCTTGCCCTAACCCTAGGTTCACTTTGCAAACCCTAATTTGGGGCATTAGGCTGAAAGAACAGGCTATTAGAAAGTGGGAAAAATACTACTAAAGTATGGAAAATTGTGGTTTCCTAACCATCTTGGGCCAGGAACTGCCAGAAACACACATTTTAATGGCTATAAATGCCATAGTTTTTCTAACGCTAACCCTAGCCTCAGTTTTCCAACCCTAATTGGGGGCTTTAGGCTGGAACAGCAGGCTGATGGAAAGTAGGAAAAATTCTACTAAGGCATGTTAAATTGTGGTTTCCTAACCATCATGGGCCCAGAACTGCCAGAAACACACATTTTAATGGCTGTAAATGCC